>PVKS010002569.1:37338-116301 GCA_004027875.1 Aplodontia rufa
TGTTAGTGTGCCTATCTCTCCACAGCCCCTCCAGCATCTATTGTTGTTTATTTTCTTCATCTTTGCCATTCTGACTGGTGTAAGGTGATATCTTAATGTGGTTTTCATTTGCATTTCTCTGATTACTAATGATTTAGAGCACTTTCTCATGTATTCATTGGCTTGATCAATGTCCTCTGGTGAGAAGTCTCTATTTAGCAATTTGGCCCATTTATCAATTGGGCTGTTGGTGTTTTTGTAGGTGACATTTTTGAGTATTTTATAGATTCTGGATATGAGACCCATGTCTGAGGAATCATAGTCCATGATACTCTCCATTTCTGTAGGAAACCTCTTGACTCTTTTGATTGCCGAAAGTGAAGGAAGTAAAGTCCTCAACTATTTTTTGTGTTTCCTTTGTCTGGGATCAAACCCAGGTCCTCATGCATGCCAGGCAAGTGCTCCATCACTGAATCACCTTCCCAGCCTCTTTAACTCATTTTTTAAATAATATTTTTTAAGAGAGAGGGACAGTGAATAAGTGAGAGAGAGAGAGAAAATCAATTTTATTTAGTTTTTCATGTGGCCCTTGTTGCTCTGACACTTCATTGTGTACATGGTGCTGAGGTTCCAACTTGCATCCTTGCACATGCCAGGCAAGATCAGTAACCACCAAGCCACCACTCCAGCCCCCCTTTTAAGTCATTTTTAATATGGTATTATTGAGCTCTTTTTTATTTATTTTATATAATTTGCAACATTTCACACATGCTTACTCTGTGTATGCCAAGTTCCCATGTATATGTGTTTCTGTGGTTCTCGTCCACTATTTTAATTGTATTTTCTGGTGGTAATATGTGTTTTTGGCCTACTTCTGAACTGTCAATACAATACATTAGTTACTATAAAACTAAATTAGAGTATGTGTTCCTTCATCTACTTTAGTTATAGCCAGAGGGAAGAAAGAAAATCTCTCCAAGGAATTTGCCAATAGCCAAGAGGATGGCCTTCACAAAGCCTGCCCAGCCATATTTCACTGGTCTTGTGGACAGCTTGACTTGTCTTTTTATAATGCAAGTGCTTATTATGGACCCTCTATCCCTTCTCCATCATTGCATGTTAGACAGGGAAGATAATATTTCGTTTTTATTTATAGGTCACTGACCCATGGGCAGCTTCAAACTAATCTGATGGAAAGGAATGAGAATCATCTGGAAATCCAGGACTTTCAAAGAGATTCAATGGCTGGATTAGCATCTGAGTTATCTTTTAGGGGGAACAATAAAATGAATATTTCATGATGAGATGGGTAAAACATATCAGACAGAATGCTGCACATCCATCAATGTCCCTTTCTTACTTTTCCTGGGTGCAGAGCTACTCTGCATTTCTCATTCATCTTTGAAGTTTGTTGTGACTTTCTACTCCGTATTTCTGTTCTACTAGTTGTTAAATTAACTTTTAAGGGAATGCAGTTATACTTAGAGCTTCTAATCAATGTCAAAATTGTATTGGTAACCATGTCCTACCCCTAGGCTCCTATAGAACAAGGTGACAGTTCCAGTATGATTTGAATACATCTCTTCCTCCTAAGGTCTAATATTTTTGTGGGAAGAATGCATTCTTACAGTTTAATTAGATTACATAGCTCTATTACCTGGAACTATTTGGTGTTAAGTATTTTTGTCATACATACCCCCCACCTATTAATATTAATTTCTCAATTTGTCAGGGATATATTAATGAATACTTTTTTGTAAAATAAGAAAGTTTAGACAATATATAATTTATTTACACTTACATCTTTAAAATTTGCTTTTCCTTGTAATTGGATTGAGGTTTTTATAGAGTTAAGATATTTTAGTTCAAAATCTTCATTCTTATTTGCTCCTTTTAGAAATTTAGTGATTTAGATGAGAAATTGGATGTCTGATTCTTAAAAAGATGTTGGTTGGCTATTATGTATCTAACCTCCTGTCTTCCACTTTGTGTCCTTTACCTCTTAATAACACTGACTACTTCAGCTGCATATCGAGGGTTGTGGGTGCATGAGGTCCTAGGTTTGATCACCAATACCATAATAATGAAGAGATGAAGCTATGTTTAAATAAGCTTTTAGGTTCATCTCTAAATCACTAAAATAATCTTTATCTAACTTCATATTTTTATAACTTTTGTTTTATTTTGATTTTTGCTTATTTTCAATACATGGTCTTGCCATGTTGGGTAGGCTTACCTGGAACTCCTGGGCTCCAGTGAACCTCTTGCCTTGGCCTTCTGAGTATGTTGTTGTAACTTTTAGTTTTATTGATTTATTTATTTTGGTACTGGGGACTGAATCCAGGAACATTCTACCACTGAGCTACACCCACAGACATTTTCTATTTTATATTTTGAGGCATGATGTCACAAAGCTATGGAAGCTTACCTTGAACTTGAGATCTTTCTCCCTCAGCCTCCCAAGTAACTGGAATGACAGATGTGCATCATTGCTCCCTGCTGTAACTGGTAATTTTAGTAATTATCTTAGTCAGCTTTTCTTAACTGTAACCAAATACCTGACAAACACTTAAAGGAAGAAAGATTTATTTTGGCTCACAGTTAACAGAGATTTCAGTTCATGTTCAACTGGCTCCATTGCTTTGGGTCTGAGATGAGGAAGAGCATTTGGCAGAAAGGCATGGCACAAGAAAGATGGTCAGCTCATGGCAGCTGGGAGGCAGAGAGAGCGAGAGGAAAATGGATTGCAGGGAAGATAAATCTTTCTAGGTCATACTTCCAGTGACCTACTTCCTCTAAATGTCCTACATACCAATAGTTTGTTGGACCATCAGTGGATTAGCCTTCTGATGTTGTCAGAGCCCTCATGACCCAATCACTTCCCCAAATCCCCACCTGTGAGCCCATGGGACTTTTAGAGACATTCCAGTTCTAGAACATAGCAGGAATGATGGTTTTATTTTCTCATTTCCAGAACATCCTTTGTTTCATATGTAAATAAGACTACAAAATATATAAAACCCTTCTCTGGTCAATACTAATTCTGATTCTCTTGATCTTAGTTCTATTTGTTCATTTTGCTTTCTTGGTTTGATTTCACCCTTTCATAGTACTAGTTTTTTTTTTCTTTTTAGTTCTTTCTTTTCTGTGATGCTGGTGACTTTTTGTGTGTGCCTGTGCTTGCTCATTTGCATGTGTTAAGGAGCTCATAGGTTCATCTGTGACCATTGTACATGGGAGTTTCCTCAATATATGTGACAGTTGTGATTGTCCCAACAATGAGTGCTGAGGCCACTCTGACCAGCTGATAGGATTGTCAAGCAGGCAGGGTTCACCTTAAAGGCACATATGGAGCGTACCTGGACAGCGTGGTGACCTATCCTCCACTGCAAGAACCCAAAGTCACCCGTTTAAAAGCCTCACAGGCAGCATTCACATGGTGTGGAAAGAAAACCTTCAGACTACCAAGTTGAAAAATGTGACAGCAGGACTGAAATCAGAGGGTTGCTGCAACTCTTCTGAAATCCTTTAATTAATTACACAGAGAAAATCCCACACTCTGCTCTTTGCTCTTGCTTTCTATGATCTTGTTTTGGAGTGTTTCTTTTTGGGCAAATTTAATTTTCAGAGCTTTTCTCTTGCGCTTTCATAAGTTTCAGGGTTCCTCTGTTATACTAGCTTTGTGGATCAATATTATTCCATTAGCTTAATATCTTCCAGAAATACTCTATATTTCTTTGCCTTTGATGACATCCTTCTTAATGTTTCAGTGTTACTCCTCCCCCTACCCCCCAGTTTTGGAGTAAGTTCATCATTTTCATAAGATTTTGAGAAACAAATGAAAGAAAAATATTTATGCTTGGATTAGTTATCTTGAATTGGAATTGAGATTCTCTTTTTTTTTCCTTCATTTTTTTAAATTTCGGAAGTTCGCCATCATCAGCCAGGGTGGAACCTTTTAATAAAAATTTTGGATATGAAGCCTCAATCTTCAAACACGTAAGATTTCTTTCTGTTTTTTCCTTCTTATTCTTCTGTTCTATAGTTTCTTTCTTAAATGTGTATCTTTACGTAAGTATGCATAAATACTATCTTCATAGATTCTATCCTCGAATTGATATTCATCTCTGCATCTTTTCTTGATAAAATGTTTGATTTTCTCACAGACCATATTTTTAATCCATTGTTTGTTTTCTACATTTCCCAACATGTTATGCCCATCTTCAACACTTCATTGACTTTATACTTTATGATAATGTAAATTTTTATTAGAAAACAATATTTTCTGATTGTTTATTCTTTTCATTTCATACAAACTCATATCTTTATAAGTAGGTGGAATAGAATATCTCTTGAGTTTTTATATATTTAGAATAAATTTGACTTAGAAGGAAACATTTGATCTTACTTCTTGACTTTTAATAAGCTTGATGTATTTTATATTTGTTTCCTCCCATTAAACAAGCATTTCTACACTTTCTCTTATTGAGGATCAAGGTGCATCTGGTTAGAGACCAGGCAGAGATTTCTTCCCCTGATTTCTAAAGCTAGATAAATGAGAGGGCATGTTGAGATTTGCTGGACTTTTTTGTACGGCAGGGATGCATAATGGTCCAAGTATTTAAGAACAATCAAAAGATGTCTTGGTCTGTTTTGTACTGCTATAGCAAAATGCCTGATGTTGGATAATTTAGAAAGGAAAGGGGTTTTAGAGGCTAAAATTTCAGACTCACAGTTTTAGGGGCTAAAATTCGCAATGGGGCAGCCACATCTGATGAGGGCCTCGAGCTAAATCATAACATGGCAGATAGCTTCACATAGGGGGACTGCATGTGGCAGATCACATAGTGATTGAGGAAGCAAGGGAACAAACTGAGAAATCTGAACTCGCTTTCAACAACCCACTCTTGGCAGTCCTAACCTAATCCCACGAGAACTAAGAACTACTATGAGACAGAACTGATCCATTTTGAAGATTCAGTTACTTCTTCTAAAGGTACCACCACTGCAGTATGGTAATATTGGGGGATCAAATCTCAATGTGAGTTTTAATGGAGACCAACCATAATCAAACCATAGTGCGGTGTTAACTGTATTTCCCACAGTCAGGGAGCATTCCTCTCTGCTGAAATGCTGAAAGCTTTACTTGGTCTCTGGCTGTTTTGTAAGGAGAAACCTGCTCAGGTGCAAGTTAGTTCAGAGCCTGTTCCTTTCCTCAGTGCAATAGCAACAAGAATTGTTGTGTGGGGTTGGTCACCAGTGGCTGTGTGGGGCTGCATTTGACTGCCATCTGCCATTTGTGTAAGGACTAAAGGTTGCCTTTGGGCTCTGCTCCTTGAAACTCAGCTTGATGTTGGAAATTTGCTGGTAGTCCTCCACCCACTCTCAAGCACCGGCAGCTCTGTAAGGGTCTGTTGACTTTTTATTTTATCCAGTGCTCTACCCTAGCACAGTCTTTGAGATTTTTGTTTTGCCTTTGGATGGCAAGCTTCCTTGGTTCCAGTGCTAATGTATTTTTCTCCAAATTTTATATTTCTTTATTCATTCGAGTGGGGTTATTCAAGGCACAAGTTGAGTGTGTGGTTCCAAATTGCCATTTGAACCCAAAGTCCTTATTGATTCTATGTTTAGCCACATCAGTCCTTCTTTCTGCTATTCTCCAACATGGGTTTTAGTGCATCTTTCTTTTGTTTGGTTGCCTTGAAAACCCTTCTCTGATCATCCTCCTCCTTGTAAATCTCACCATCTTCATTCCTAATGTCATTTTATTGAATTTCTATCTCTGTCTTTTATTTTCTAAAGGCTTTTTACTCTCATTCCACTGAGGATCTGTATTTTATTTTATTGAGGATGTCAAACTCCTTTTGATACTTTATTTTCATCCTGCTGTTGACAATTCTCACATCATTTCCAGGGTTTGCTGCTCTTCTGAGTCTTTGTGCTGTGTTCTTTTCAATTATGTCTCCACTGTGTACTTTTTATTGTGGTTTTCTTCTCTCTTCATTAACTATTAGACTACCATAGAATTTAATCACTCATTATGAAAGTATTTTGAGAGACAAAGACATATTCAAATAATCAAATTATATAATTTAAAATATTTATTTATTAATAAATATTAGTTTTATTACATTAGAACACAAAATAGTTTTGATGCAAAAATCATAAACAATATGAGCAATCAAAGTTTATGAGATATTTAAAAAATAATATGTCATGAAGATGTAAGGTTTATCTGGATCTATTAAACTTTAACATTTGACAATTAACTGACATTATTTATACATTCATAAAAAGAAAGGAGGAAATCATGTGATCACTGGGATATATGTGCAAAAAGCATTTGATATATTCTCTAGCTGTTCATATTAAGAAAAATGACATACTTGGATGAATTATCTCCAAAATGTCTACCACAAAAAGCATATTTCCTTTTGAAATATTGATTTTTTTTTCCTTCTGAAGTAAAAAGTGAGATCAGAATGCTTGTTCTTATTTGATCTGTACTGGAAGTCCTAGCAAGTGCAATTAAGACAATGTGCTAGTTTTAGAAGTGGATCCTAATACTCTCCTAGAGGGCTTTGTCTGCCTATTGTCATTCAATGAGATAAAGTTCTATGGTCCCAAATTAGAAAGCAAATCCTGATCAAAAAACCAATTGTGCAAGTTAAAGGTTCATCACCAACTTTTGTTAAGAGATGAAATTTCCATGTCTTTTTAAATGAAATGTGCCCTTACATTTTTTAGTTCATTACTGACAAAGACCTTACAAAAATTAAAAATGAAACAAAAAATACATTAGCAAATGATAAATTGACTAGATTTAGATTTACAACATATAATAAAGGCACGGTAGCATGAGCACTTAGTGCTCTTCACTGTGATACAATTTAAGCTTAGTCTTCATCTTCCTCATTTTTTCCATGTGTGTCTAGTCTGTACTTTCCCACATTTCCTTTTTATTCTTCTGATTGGCAGCCCAACATATTTTGTGTCTGACAGATGGCAAAAGGGGTCACCATGAACAGCAGTGTTGAACACCTGAGCCCAGAAGGAATTAGAAGAAACTGGTCAGTCCACTCCAAGCACACTTTATCAACAAGTTTCCTGTATGCAGTCACTAAAAAGGAGGTTTAGATAAACTGAACCTGGGGAGTGTTAGGAAGGGAGGGCTGTGTCATTGCTGGTCATCTTACAGATTTTACTACATGAGATGCCTTAATTATCTTTGTGCATTTTTTCTTTGTTTGTTCGTTTGTGTCTGTGTTTAAGTGTGGTTGCTATAGGGATTATAACATAAATGTTAGTATTTCAAATTCTACCTGGAATTTATGTAGTGCCAATTTATGTAAAATATAGAAAATTTGCAGCCATATAAGCTCTTTAACCCTTCCTCCTTCTGGTGTGTTTTAGTTGTTATAAGTGATACATCTATTCCTAGAAGGTAAGACAATTTATAGATTTTGCATTAACTATCATATGCATTTTCAAAGAAATTAAGAGAAAAAACTAGTCTTTGTTTATCATTTCAATGCTCTTCATTTACTTAGGAGTATACAAGTTTCCCTCTGATATCAATTTTCTTCAGGTGGAGAAACGTCCACCTGAAGTAACATTGCTTTTGCTACAAGGCCTAAAGACAGTAAATTCCTTTTGTTTTCCTTTCACTAAAAATGTCTTTATTTTGCCTTCTTTTATTAAATGTCATAGTTGCATATATAATTCTTAGTTGACAGATATTTGCCTTCTGTTTTCTATCTTGCTTTATCTTAGAGATTTTTTGATGTTTTTCAATTTATTTTTAATTGATAAAATTTGTATGCATTTATGCAGCATAACATGATGTTGTACAATATGTATATATTGTAGAATGGCTATATTGATCTAATTATCATGCATATTACCTCACATATCCATCATTTTTTGTGTGTGTGGTAAGAATACCTGAAATTCTCTCAGTGTTCTTCAAGCTTAGACTATATTGCTATCAACTATTGTCATCAGGTTGTGCAATAAATCTCTTCAATTTATCCATCTTAACTAGAATTTTGTATCTTTCAATCAATTTTGTATCTCTTTCAAATCCTTAGCCCTTGACAGATTATTGATAGTGAAACAATTGTATTATATATATATATATACATATACATATATGTATATATATTTCACTGTCTTCTGATTGCAATAGTTTCTAGCCAAAAGTCTATTGTCTTTCAAAATTATTATTCCCCTATGTGCAATTTGTTGATATACCTTGTTTGTTTTTTAAACTTTTCTCTTTCTATTCAGTTTTTGTAGTTTAATTATCATGTACCTAGGTATGGTTCTCCTCAATTATATGTTTGAGTTTTTTTAACAAATTTGGGCAGTTTTTGAACATAAATTCTTTACACATTTTCTCATCCTTTCTATTTCCATTTCTTCTGGGACTCCAGTTTTCCAGACTTTTGAAATGTTCCCCAGGTCTCTTTTCTCTTTCTTTCCTTTAGATTGTATGATTTTTTGGGGGTACTTTTATTAGCTGATTTCTTTCTTTCCGTTGCTACACTGTTATTCAAAATATCTGTGGAAAGTTCACCTCACATACTGCATTTTATAGACTAGGCTTTTGAATTTGCTATTTTTATATTATCTAGTTTTTTAGATTCACTATCATTACATTTACCATGTGGGTGTTATCAGTGTATTTCAGTAGGCATACATATAATGGACACCAGATACATTAAAATCCTCATCTTATATTTCTAAGCATCTGCATCATCAAGGTTGGCATCTGCTGCTCATCTTCTTTCCTGTTCTTCATGTGTGAAGTGACTTTGGATTAATATCCTGGACATTTTAAAGCTATGTGGTTTGGATGATTATATTTCTCCCAATATTGCTAACTTTATTTAAGAAGGCAATTAACTTGTTATCCTCAAATCCAAATGAAGGTACCTGTAGTGGATAGTGGTCCAAATGTCAACTCATCTCCTTGAGCTTGAGTTCCAGCTGCTTTTGCCTTGCCCTTCCTGTGCATGTTTTAGGAGTGAGTCACAGACATTTACAAAAGTTATGCGCAGTATTAGGAGTTTCATTATTTTTCTTTTCTTTTATTGACTTATTTCTAGTGTTTCTCTCTCACTGTCTTCTATCTTTGTTGGTTACAGAGATTTTCCCCGGCAGGAAAACTAGTAGGTTTTCTATCAAAGTTTTAGCTGCTTGGTGCTATGGTGATAACTGTACCTGTGACTGCCTTTGTGATGAAATTGCAAATGAGAATATATAGCATATTTAATATACGTATACATGTATGTACATATATGTATATATGTTTCATGAGAAAATAGAAGAACTCATCTGCTCTACACTTTCTGTAGCAGTCTCCAAAGCCCTCAACATTGGCATTTGGGGTTTCATATTTTCTTTTGTTTTTAAGATAATTCAGAGTTCATAGGTATTATTTTGGGTGTATCTACTAATTAGATTCCATATTTAATGTCAAAACCAGTGTTTGCACACTATTCTAGAAATCCCCCAGTCTCCATGACAGAGATGATTAGATGGTACTGGATTTCTTGCTAATTCAAGAGGTGGTCCTGATCCATATTAAGGGTTATTTAGAAAAAGCAATTTTAATATTTTTGTTTTATATACTTATGTGTGAATTTTGGTGTAACAGGGTGTAGAAATTCAAGTTTTCACCAAAGCACCACAGTACTGAAGTGCTGCTTATAAAATGAAGTAAACCTGAACAAAATTCGGGATTTCAAAATGCTGCCTGATAAATGATTTCCTGTCCCATGGTCATTTTATTCAGCATATTCTCACTCAAATATAGATTATAAAGAGAGAATGGAGACAAATTTAAAGACAAAATTTAAGATTTAATAATGAGATTTCTCTGATAAGAACTGATGTGATACGTGATGTGTGTGATTCCCGCCAATGAGGATGGATGTGAAAGGATGCTACTTCCTTCACTTCAAGGATGGAGACAGAGACTTCACAAGAACTTCATAGAGAACGCAAATCTGACACATATTTGGAAGGGAGTTGAATCCCATGAGGATATTTGGAAAGGGATAAGAGAGGGGGCACCCTGCTTTATTACTATGGAAGAAGCCAAGGTGCTTCCTGGAAGCAACTTCATTCCTACCCAGGACAATTACATTTGCCAGGACCAGAGACCTCAAAGACATCAGTAGTGGTTCCAGTTCTGGAAATAATTTTTTTGTCATTTGTGCTTCTCCTGCCTCCCAGGAATGACCTATACTGAGAGAGGAACCATGGATTCTTCTTCTGCTGCAAGAGGATGCTATTTTTGAGATTATTAAAATTTTTGGAGCTTAACAGTCTAATGTTTGAATTGAAGCTATATTTGCAAAGTAAGAAAATGAAATAATCAAATACAAGACCTAACCAATATTGAGGTACAATAAGAATCAAAAACAAAATCATTTTAAAATTATCTACTCTTACAATTTGTGCTTGTACAATGTGATGACCTTATATCCTTTTATAAAGAAAAGCATGAGCAATCAATTTTTTTTTTTTTAGGATCCTGAGAATCAGTAGAAAGGATGTGACATTTGCAATGGGTCTCAACAACGTCGAATAATAAAGAAAGCAAACAATATAAGAAAAGTCACAGATCTTTGAAATTGCACAGTATGTTACAGGCAACAAGGAGAATTATGGTAATAGTAGGGGTTTGATGAGGGAAAAGGCCAATTTGCAAAAGTAGCCTGAAGTCTTTCTATTAAAAGTATTGTTGTGGATTTACAACAAAACAAAGGAGTAGTAGGAAGCTATCAAATTCCTAGTGTCAGGGACTGGTAGGAAGCTATTTGTATTTTTAAAAAGTGATCTTGTCAGCCCATTTGGTGAAAAGTTAGGTGGAGAAAAGAGTAGAGGCAGAGGCGTGTTTATAAGCTGTTGTAATGCAAATTGTGCAGTGAACCTCACAGGGAAAAAGGGAAGGGAGTGGAGGTGGAATTGTTAGGCTTGGGGTCAGAAGATGAGGACAGTTAAGAAGAATTAATGCAAAGTAACACTCAGATTGTCTGGTTAGAGGTCTTCCTGACTCACAAGTTTTTTTAAAAACAAAATTGGTAAAAAGGAGGAATTTGGATTTGAAGAAGTGGAAAATGAAGCTGTCTTTGAAGATGTTAGTGTCGACTCACCTGTAAGATATCCACGTGTGTCAGGTGGTTATTAGCAATTTCCTTCGTTCAGTATCTAAGTGTTATGAAAACACATGATGTTTATAAGTTCAGTTTCAGGTATTGGCAAAGAGATAGCCATTGAAAGCAATTGTAGTTAAAAAGGGAAGACTTCATAAATAAGGAAAAAAGATTGTATGAGAAACAGAAGAATGGACACTGTAGGCATCTAGGAAAAAAGAAGCATTTCAAAAACCACTGGGTTTAACTCCACGGTCAAATTGTGCACGTAAACCAAATAGGATGAGAACTGAAAGAGCCCACTGTACTTATTATTAATCTGCCATGCTTGACCTTCGTCTGAGTTGTTAGTGGAGTGGGGTTTAGGAATCAGGTTGTTAACAAAGAATGAAAGGCAACAAACTAAAAGCAGCAAATATTGGCTCAGCTACCTAAAACATCATTGTGGATGGGAAGGAGAGAACTACATGGTTAATTGGTTCTAGTTTTAGTATGAAAGAAGTGAAAGAATGTGAAACATCTGAGATAGTATAAATATAAACTGCCAGGGAAGACACAGAGAGTAAAAATTAGTTCTGTAGTTCCCTCTGCAACTCCTGTGATGATTAAGAGCAGCACTGATGGGTAACAGCATCTAATATGTTCTTACAAAATGTGTTTCCTTGTCTTTGTACCCTTTGGCCAATTTTAATTAATTTAGATCTAGAGATAATACTTGGCAATCGTGTAAGAAAAAATTGGACAGACAAAGCAAAATGCAAATACTCATGCCGCAGATGATCTGGGGCAAAGTGATAAATGTTTCCTCTTAGACTTCTGTGCTATTTTATTTCTAAATTATTTTCTTGTATTTGTCTTAAAGACAGAGGGTTATTGGCTGACCAGTCGCAGGGCACCGATGGTCTTCTTTTTTGTCATTTATGGTTATTGTAATTTACACTTGGTTTTCTAATGATTTATATTGCAGCAGAGAAAGGATAGTAGATTTGAGACCAAATGGATCTGAGCTTGAATTCTGGTTTTACTGCTGCTTGCTGTATGAACTTGACTCAGAATTAACTGCTCTGAGATTCCATTTCCTCGGCTGTAACATGGGCAAAACACCATCTCTCTTTTTGGAGGGGTTAGTGATGATTCATGTTAGGCAGCTACTGAGGTGCTTTGACTATGTATGTTTGGCAAATGAATCAAAATAATCCAGTTTTCCTAAAGGGTGTTCTGCAATACACTTGTCTGATGGCATTTCCTGTGGGAACAGAGGAAAGCCACATACTCATTATTGTATTAAAGGTTATCATATATAAGGTAGGTGATAGAGACATCTGTTTGACTATGTAGTAAAAGTTTCAAAATTCACACACTGCTTAAATGTGAAAAAAGAACATTTTAAATGATTAATTTAGTATTCATTGCTTATTCTCAAGTTTCCATGTTTTCTTCTAGGTGACATCTCTCTCTCTCTCATCTCTCTCTCTCTCTCTCTCTCTCATCTCTCTTTCTCTGTCTCTCTCTCTCCCTGTGTGTGTATGTGCATGATGTGTGTGTGTGTGTGTGTGTGTGTGTGTGTGTGTGTGTGTAGGAGATGTTGGTGATAAATCTTGTTATATAAATTTATCTTGTTTCCTTCCTTTTTAAAAGTCATGATTTTGAGTCATCTCAGTGTTGCTTGATAACCTAATAAATACTAAATTGAATTCCAAGTTTCAAACTTCTTACCAGGGCAGATTTTCCCCTTTGCTGAAGATTTCCTTAGGTCCTCAGGGTGGGTTGAGAGGGAACTTCTGCATCAAACAAGGGCTGTTGGGTCACCAAACAGATTTACGAAACCTTTGTGACAGTCACTATTACCTTGTATGGACACTTAGCATGTAGCTGGCATCAGCTACATCAAGTTCCTGACTGGTGAAATCCTTACCTATTTTTATAGTTCTCTGACAGCTCCATTACTAACCTATCCTTACCATGGATCTTGCTTGTCCTTCAAAATCCTTGTATTTAGATCAAATCTTCTAACTATACCATGCTGACTGCCATTGAAACTTTCCTTCTCTTATTGAACCCAGAGAAAGCCTATGAATCTCTATTCTCAGCTGCCTTCTGCCTGAATCCTGGAAGCTCATAGATCCTTGGATCTCCTCCACACCAGGTGGGAGCACAGAGAGAGGAGGAGTGCTATCTCTGTTTCTCTGGAGGCTTTCCCAAGTCACTCTGAGGGGTCTCCTACATAAATATCCCTTCAACCTCCTTAAGACTTCTGCCACTCTTTCACCTTCTTCGAGATTATTTTTTAAAGACAGTGAGATAGAAAGAGAGAATCAATGTTTTTTTCATCTGGCCTTTGTTTCTTTGATACTTAGAGAAGCAAAGTGCTGGGGTTCGAACCTGGGTCCTCCCATATGCCAGGCAAGTGTTGCAACCTCTGAGCCACCACTCCAGTCCCTCTTCTAGATTTCTGCGGCTTCACTCTTCCATTCTGATGGGAAAAACAGCATCTCTAGGCCATTTCCTCCTCCTTTCCTCCAGTGGACTTCTGTATTCCAAGATGAGAACCACTTTTTCTTTAAAGCAATAGAAAACCCTTTAATTCAATTGGCAGAAAGCTATAGGGTATCATGATTTAAGAAACCAGGTATTTTACAGTTTTTTACATTTACTTAATTCAGTTTTACCAAAATACATTTGTTTTTACAACCCTCCCTTCAACTCATGTATCACTTATTAAAATATTGGTACTGTCTGTCCTTTCCGAACCCTTCACAAACATCTTTGTGATGTTGAACCTGGGTGTGCACGAATCTTATTTCTGTTTCAACAACTGGTCCCTCTTAGCATCTTCAAACAGAGGCACTAGAGGGAGACACAAGGCTGAAGGAGAGACTAGAGGCATGTTCCCTGTCTCTTTCCTTGTGTTTTCTTGTCTGTTTCCTCTTCCTGTGAGCATTACCCCAGCACCTTTCCTTCACCCTGCCTAAGGCAGTTCTTTCTGGTAGCAGCAAATTACGCCAGTTTGCAGTTTTTTCCAACACTTGCAGAACAGTGTAATTCCACCTCTCTCAGACACTGGCACTGAACAGAGACTCCCTCCTTATGGGACTTGGCTCAAGCCCATGGGATCTTTCTTTCCCTCCTTGGAGCACAGACACTAGCACTTGGAGTCTGAGTTCCAACTCTGCAATGTTCTTTCTCTGAAGCTTCTAAATTTGAACCATTCCAGTCTTTTTCCTTTATCTCCCAGCTTTGTGGTGAGAGCCACTTACTGCATATCCTACCTCCACAATACATAGTTAAAATCTTTATACCTTCTCTACAAGTCTTCATATAAAAAAAACTCTCTGTTAAGATTGCTAGTACAATTTCAATCTCCTGAATGGATCCAAACTGACCCAAACTTCACTGAAATGAGTACTGTTTGAAAACCACAATGGGGGACTGGAGCAGTGGCTCAGGGGTTAAGGCACTTGCCTGGCGTGCACAGGTACGCAGGTTTGAACACTAACACCGCGTACTCAGTGAAGTGTTGCACACAATGAAGTGTTGGAGCAATGAAAGCCACATGAAAACCTAAAAAAAAAAATGATTCTTTCTCTCTCTTTCGCTGTCCCTCTCTCATTAATAAATATAG
Source organism: Aplodontia rufa (assembly GCA_004027875.1). Classification (NCBI taxonomy): domain Eukaryota; kingdom Metazoa; phylum Chordata; class Mammalia; order Rodentia; family Aplodontiidae; genus Aplodontia; species Aplodontia rufa. Next base: position 52,105 of record PVKS010002569.1, read on the forward strand.
AAAAAAAAAAAACCCAGAAAACCACAATGGATCACGCTAAGCTAACTATCCATTTGCTGGTGGGGCTGCTCAGCAGGATGCTTTCCTGCCCAGGGTGAAAAGGGACAGAGAGCCATTAAAGGCTCACATATATGAAAGGAAAAGGATGGTTAAAAGCCAAACCAATTTAACATATCCCCAAGGTACATTTTACAAAAACTAATACTCACAGCCAACCAAAAATTTCTTGGAGCTTGTCACAAATGCAGAATCCCAAATCCATCCCAGATCTGCAAAGCTAGTCTTTGCTTTTAATTTTTGTGGTTTTCATGTGCATTAAAGTTTAGCCAACACTGTACTGGAAAAGATATAGTGCAGGGATGAGACAAGTGCTACACAATGCAAAAATGATATACCACGTCTACATTTATTTCCAATACTAACTACTCACCTGTTTCTGGGTATCTGTTCCCATGTAGAAATAACTTCCATTACACGGCAGTTCTAAAAATTAGAAAAGATTGAAAGGGACATCTTGGGACTTCCAGTTTTCCCAGATTGATTATAGATAAGGTAATGGCAGCAAAAGCTATAGGAGAACACAAATAGTCTTTTAGGTATTAAAATTTATTATGAAAAAGAAAGAATAAAACGGAAACAGTAGACTACCACACATTCTCTATGGTCTATATTTTAACTCTCTTACTGGAAGAATTAGGTGATGGCATCTACATGCAACTGTATTACAGGCTAGTAAAGTTACTTGTGAACAGAAAAAGGCCAAAGGACCATTGTACTCTCTCTAACTGTAACTCAGAGAAGCTTTATCTATCAGGATCCAAATGAATATGCAGCTGTGTAGGACTGTCCACAAAACTGGTCCATTGGTGACAAGCAATCATTGAAAGTAAGTCACCATTCACTGGCTGAACGTGCCCCCATAAAAAGATTTAATGTTGGAACTTTGTAAAGAAAGTAGGTTACGACTCTATTATTTGGGGATTGGACAAGAGCGGAGGGGTCATTTAAAAATGTTGAACTTGGGGGCTGGAGCAGTGGCTCAGCCGTTACAGCTCTTGCCTGACATGCACGAGTATGTGAGTTCAAATCCCAGCAGCACGTACACAGTGAAGTCTCGAAGCAAAGAAAGCTACATGGAAAAACTAAATAAAATTGATTCTCTCTCTCTTTATCTCTCTCTCTCTCTCTCTCTCACTGTCCCTCTCTCTTAAAAAGAAAATGTTGAACTTGCTTATATTTTCATGAGACTAGAGACCTGGACTGGCCTATTTTTAAGAGTGCCTACAGACTTGGGAGGGTCAGTGGGGATGTGTGAATATTTAGACACAGTCTGTCCCCTGAAATCTTTTTCTTGAAAACCCTCAGAGGCACAAAGCTTCAGATAAACAGCTGAGGGAATGGGAATTTGTACACCTGCCAAATGTTTCACTATCGTGCTATATGCAATTTTGTGGTCTATAAGAAAATTCTGAAACACAACAGATGTGGAGGACTCAGAGGAAAATATGTCTTTGACAGTTACCACGGAAATATATCAGGTTTAAAAAAATATCTGATTTGTGTTCTCTAAGACAGAAAGAAACCATGAAATGAGAAAACGACACAGAAGGAAAAAACAGGTGAGATTAAAAAAAAAGTTCAGATTCTTAGATTAAATCACATAAACTAAAATTCCTAAAGTCTGCTCAAAACAACCAACCAACAAGAATGACAACAACAATAACAAAACCCCACAATATCAGAATCAGGGTTGACGTTGGGATCCAAAAAGAATAAAATTTTTGTGTACAAAATTGAATTAGTGCTGAAGAAAATGTTTGAGAAATTATTTCAAAAATCAAAGGAGAATACCAAAATGATGGAGGGCCGGCAAAGTTTTATAGGAAGGTGACAGAGACAAAGGAGAAAAAGAGCAAAAGAGAACATATGGAAATTCAAACAATGAGAAATTAGTTAAAAAAAATAAGCATTCTTACATAATATTTTCTCTATATACAAAATGTACCATAACAAAACCTGGAAATAAGGATTATAACAGACAAGAAATTTTTTGAGCTAAAAACAAAAACAAACAAAAACCAAAAAGCAAAATAAAACAAACATACAAACAAAAGCAGTCTAAAAAGAGTATCAGAAATAAGTAGGGACAAAGTTGATTGTTTAAAGTCTGATGCTTTCATAATTAGGGATAAATTATATCTTTACCTCATATAATGCTTCCAAAAATATAAATTTAAACATAAAAGCGTACAAAAATTAAGTGACGTAGAAGTAAATATTCATGACATTGATGAATGGAGTAGAATTTTCTAATTTTAGTAGCAATGAAAGAAATATCAAAAATCTCAACATAGCTAGAAGATCCTGGCATTGTGGCACACACCTGTAATCCCAGCTACCCGGGGGGCTGAGGCAGGAGGACTACAAGTTCAAAATCAGCCTCAACAATTCAGTGAGGCCTTAAGCAACTTAGGAAGACCCTGTCTCAAAATAAAATATAAAAAGATCTGGGGATGTGGCCCAGTGGTAAAACACCCTTAGGTTTAATCTCTAGTACCTCTCTCCCACAAAAAATAGAGCTAGAAAAAATGATTTTGAATGGCTCACTATACAGAAATGATAAAATTTTAAGGTGATGGAAATGCTACTTAACTGGATTTGTTCACTACACAATGTATACATGAATTGAAACCACATTTTACCCCATAAATCTGTGCATTTATCATATGTCAGTTGAAAGAATTTTTTAAAAAAATTTAAAAATAAAAAATTGGCAAGATAAGGGAAAAAAGAGTAATACAATCAGAATGGGTCCAATTGTTTTGTAGTGCTGGGGATCAAATCCAGGACCTTGCACATTCTAACATTCTAGGCAAATATTCTACCAATGAACTACATTTCCAGCCTGGGTCCAATCCTAAAATGGCAAAAATTAATACGAGATATTTCAGTGAATATGACAATGAGATCAGAGATCAGATCTCAGCCTTCCTTTTTCTTTCCTTCTTTCTTTTTTTATTTTTTGTGGTGGTGGTGGAGCTGGGGAAGTGAACAAAGGGTCTCACCCATATTCCACCAAGCAGCTTCACCATTGAGCTGTACTCAAGACCCTGAAGCATCTTTCTCAAGTGAATTTAGTCAACCAGGGAAGTGTGCGAGATTCTTAACTCCTATCTCCAAAGTCTGGCAGGGTATACTAGACGCTACACATTAACCATGAATTGACCAGTATTACTGAAAGTCACTTTTTGTCATGCCCATTGACTCAAGGTGCAACAGAATTATGGCTGATCATCTCATCTTTCTTCTACAAAGCACTGACTTATGCAGTTAATAGTATATTTATTACAATGACCTTAAAGTCAATGTGGTTCATGAAATTTCATGCCCACTCCATCAGCCATATCAATGCAGAAATTCATCAAAACTCAGAACTAATTACAGAAGAAAATTAGTTTGAGGTAAGACAGAAAGAGCTGGAACTCCAGAAGTTCTATTGGTATCCTTCCAGTATAAACTAAGAGGAAAGGGCTCATGAATCCAGAAGCCTCTACTATTTCTTCTTTCTTGATATATGTAGCTTTTTCATTTCTCTGTATTTCCTTTTCTCTTTTTCTTTTTTGCCTCTTGCCTGCCTTTTCTTAATTTTCTCTTTTTTTCCCATTTCCCATTTCCAGGAAAATGAATAAACCATAGACTTTGGAAAGAGATACTTACTGACTTAGAAACCTTAAAGTATTTATGAGTCATGGTTTTCTCTTCTATAAAATGGACATAAGTATACTAGGACTGGGGATATAGCTCAGTGGTAGAGCACTGGCCTAGCATGTTCCTGGCTGTGGGTTCAATCTCCAACACTATAGGAAAACAAACAAATAAAAGAATACTTAGCCTCCATGTTTTCCCAAGTGTTAAATGGAGTAATGAATGCAAAGTATTTTGGCAATAATAGTAATTCAGGAAATCTTAGATCTGTTTTTATTTATTAGTCTCCTCCCTCTCAAACTATCTACCAGGCTGCTCACATTTCTGGGGGTCTCAAGTTAGACTGCATCAAGCTCTTGTTGTCCAAAATCAATCTGTGAAATACCCAATGATCTTTCAGCTGCAAAGAATAGAGAAGATCTTAGTAACTGTATATCAGTCTCCTACCCAGCAAACACCACCCCTCTGTCTGCTCCCTCACCCCTCACCCAATTCCCAACCATCTGCTTCCTCATGCCAACTTTACCATTTATAAGTTTAATCTTGTTAGGCCAGAGATAGTCAGTTTGAGGTTCTCCAGATTCACATGGCTTCCAGCACATAAACTGTCTGAGGAGGAAGTTGTTCAACACCATTGACAAAGATTCAAGGGTTCTTCTAGAATTTTATACATGGACATTGTCTGGAGATTTATTAGCAATGATATCACTTCTTCCATAGTTGTCCAGATTTATAGTTCTTTCATTTCTTCTAAAGTAGGCAATGATTATCTAAACCCACTTCCAATTAACACTGGAAACAGGAAATTGGCTGGATTTGTAAGTGGAAGATCCCAGCCTCCTTTCATTGCCATGAGTATCATATCATCCACATTGGCCTAGCAGCATAACTATGCTGGATGCTTATGCTCATTGGTGCGTTGACCAGGGGATCTAAAGTCATGTAACTGTTATACAAGGCTTTCTTTCACTACTAACCTGCCTGAGAAATGGATGGCGGGGAGGCATACTCAAGCAAAGGACTCAATAGGACCACATTTCCAGAAGTCATAGCAAACATATAAATGATAATTTATTATTCAGCTCGAATACTGACTAAGCACCCACCAAGTGCAGAGATCTGGAAAGATATAGAAAAAAAAAAGAAATTATGGAATTGAGGCTCTTGTTCTCTAGTGGGAAAAAATGGCTGTACAAAAACACAAGTGTAGATAGCATTCATAATGATTGCAATGAATATCTGAAGGGCATCTTGATGGATTGAGATGAATGGCATCAGCTGGAGAGTAGGGAGGGTGACTCTTGTAGTCGTTCTGAGTAGCTTTGCTACACTGACCTCTGCTTGCGCTGAGAAGTGTCTCTGAGACCCCATGTTGAACATCAGGTCTCTCTCACTGTTGTTGAAATACCTACTCAGACACCATTTGGCCTTTCAGGGTCATGAGAAGTTTGTCATGTAATGTCTTATTCAACTAGAGACAGATTCCAATTTCAATTACTTTTTCTGAGAAAGACTTATAGGATTCAATTCAGGAGAAATGCTGAAAGTGGTTTCATAGAATCCCAAATACCTTATCCTCCTTCTAACTCCCACACTGAAGTCCCCAGTAGAGTGCTCAGAGTGGATGGAATTTATAAATCATTCAGGGAAAAGCAGCATCAAAGCATTTGGGAGACATTGGCATGACAAGAGCAGCTCATCTTGTCACGGCTGGTCCATCTTATTAAATGGTCATAAAAATATATGGTGGGAATCAAACACGAATAAGAACAGGTCCATGTGGTCTATGTACCCTCACTTTCAAGCCACTATCCTGAGTTCCATTTTTGCTTTTCTTCCAGGTAATTGTCTTTTCTATGAATTTTCAACAGAGTGTTTTTGTAAGCCCTTCCTGTGCAGTCTGTCTCACCAATGGGTGAAACATTTTGGAGTTAATTCCAATAAAGGAAGAGTTTTAGTGCTTTCAGCCTTATCATGGTCAATTACATTTGAATTAAAACTGTAAAGTAAAATCTGCAATGGAGCAGCCTTCGGTTAATGCACACAGTTTGGCATTTCGTGCTTCAGAACACTTGCACACAAACATACTACAGAGGGCAAAATCGTTCCCTTAGTAACTATTTGAAGGCTTTGGAGCCACATTTGGATAGAGAGACGTCACTCGATCTCCAATATTGAGTGTTAAACAACTAATTTCCATATTGCCATACGAATACAGTCAGACAGGAAAACAAAGCCCTCTTCTGTGTTGAGGAATGCAGGCAGTTGTGTCCTTATCCCCCATTTCTGGAAGCTCAATTAATGAACAGGCCTCTCAAGTTTTGGAATAAGAATGCTTCCAACACTGAGCTGAAAAGACCCAATGCATATGATTGCTTCTCAATGAGATGGTAACTTAATAAATCGAAGTTCAAGGAGGAAAAAGAGAGTCACTCCTATCTACAGGTAAATATGTTAAATGTGCTAACATGCTCAAAAGGTAATTAGCATGTAAATTGAATTCTGAAGAGGAGAACACAAATAATCATGTCACTAAGGACCTATCTACAGTGGATTTTTGGTGCCAGAGTTTGACCTGCAATCCTCTCTAACGAGGTGATAATGAGCTGTGAAGACCCAAAGGAGCTGTTGGGTAGCAATCCTTGTAAAGTGAGGTAAGCCCATTCCTACCCTACGTGCACTATCAGTCCTGGAATATAGCTATGAAGTCATTAGCATCAGCTACCATCACTTCTTTCAGAAAGAAAATATTTTGCTGGAAATAACACTGGCTAAGGTTTCTGCTCATGTGAAATTGTCAAAGATTCCCAAGGAATGACTTAGACATTAAGAAATGAAAGCGGACTTGGCAAAGAATAAAGATGTTGGCTCCATGAAAACACACAACTTGCGTCTACCGATAGATGGAGACATCTAACTTTAAACACCAGACCCGACCAACTTTCCATCCCCAGGATTCATACCAAACTTAAGCAAAAAAAAAAAAAATAAAATAAAATAAAAAAAAAAATAAAAGCCAGAAGTTCCTACCTTTCTCTCTGAATTCATCATTAAGACCCTTTTGCTCCAGTGGGTCTGGAGCTCTGGTGACTGATTTCAAGAGTTAAGTGTCTGATTCACAGCAGAGAAATAATACTGGTTGGTTCTAATATTCTAATATTCCATTCTTCTCAAAAGACCCTGTCTTCTCTTTGCCAGGTGGCTTGAATTCTCTCCCTAAACCCAAGGGGGAAAATAAAACTAAATCCTGGCCAATTATTTTCAAAGTTCAGCTGAGAATGAATGATGGCAGGCCAGACCCCAACTAGAGACAAGTTGGAGGTCAAAGCCCAGGAGATATTCTCAGAGTACCAGGGAAGGAAGCCAGAAGGGAGATGAGTTAACTGGTCAGAGGACACATATTCTCACAATAAATGCAAATAAAAGAACCAAGAGTTTGAAATAAATCCAGACTAGAAAATTATCTTACGGGCAGCAGAATATATGTGCTTTTTATATCGGAAAATCGGAAAAATCGGAAAATACAACATGACTACCAAAATAAGTCTGGGACATTGATAGTATCCTTGGAGTACAAGGTTATCCACAGAGAAAGAAGATTTAAATGAATTTGTTCTAAGGCCTATCCCAGCTATCTTATCTTTACTTAGGAGTTGTCCTCTGTGCAGGCTTGCTGTGGCCCTCATGTTTTAGAGATGGCTGACCCAACATAAGCATATTGATTAGATGCCTATTGGCTGCCTTGGACTTCTCAGATCCCCATGTTCTGGTTCTCTGGCACCTGCTGACCAGTGTTACTCCTTGTGATAAGTTGTGAAGAGAAGCATGGCACACAAAACTACTCACCAGGGTCAGGTAAAGTCTGTCTGAGCAAGTAGCAATTAACAGGATATCTGAAGGTGAGGAAGGAGTTGGCCAGGAGAAGGGTGGTGGGTGGGAGCAGTTCTCAAACAGAAGGCACAACCTCTGTAAAGATCCTGAAGCACAAGTCTGGCATAGAGTTGTAGTTGTACCCTATCTTAGATTCCTTCTGTCTAGCTGCAGTATTGCCCTGGAGATGAAGAAGAAGAAGGGAAATGGTTGTATCTATGTTGTAGAGATGTCCAACCTGCTCAGAGAATAAAGGACTGGGGAATGGGAGAAACAAACTAGTGCTAAGACAAAACAAGCTTTCTCTTTTCCCACTACTTTGGCCAATATTTCTGCATTGGAAGTTAAAGAGAATCTTTGACAGTTCTGACATTTCACAGCATTCTAGCTGACCTCTGCTCACTGCTAGAAAAAGTGGCAAACCTCAGTGTCAAAGGAAGTTTACACACACACACACACACACACATACGCACAAACATCCATTTTCTTAGTATTGAATGAGTTAGAACTCACTATATATTTACTCAGCTGTGCATAGCAATTACCAAACAGCTAAATGGTCAAGAATTTCCATAAAGTAAAACACAACTACCTGATATTTATGTTTTAAAGTCTCCCCTTTTAAACCATCATAATTTAACCCTCAGCATGGAGATTTCCTGCTGACACCAGGGTTTGAATGACAGAAGGGATCAGCCACTGTATTTTGTTTCCATTGGGATCACATTACCAACCTGTAATTTCTCCATATTAGAAAATACTGCTTGATTTTCAAATAATGAGCAGTTGGAGGATGGCTTTGCCCCACTGCTGCCTTACACTGGTGTGAAGGCAGAGAAAGGGACCTGGCTTCTCTTCTCACTTGTATCTATGACCCTGAGGGTTTCTAATATGAAACCAAGATATCTTTTAGTTCTGCTTCCCATCTGTTTTCACTACTGAGATCCAACAGTCCAGGGAGCCTTTGGTTTTTGTCTGATGAAGAACATTTCCAAGAGCCTCTGCATGACTAGAGCCTTTCCTGAGTGACAGTCATGGTTTCCCCTGAAGTCTTCAAGACACAGTGAATTTCACATAGACTTATATTTACAGGAACATGGTTCAAATAAATACTTCTCATAAGTCTTACATAGATATTACCATTCATTTTGAGAGCCTTCAATCATATAAGTTACAAGTTTCCACATCCAGGAGAAATGTGGTCTGTCCATGGTCTCAGAATACCCAGAAGCAAATGCATTCCAGAGATGGTTCCACCAGCAGCACAATCTAACAGGGAGGATGGACTTGTAACTCTTCAAGTTACAAGTCATGAGGACTTGTAGCTCTTCAAGTCCAGGAAGACCAAGGTCACAACAAAAGGAGACCAGTGGTTGTGAAAATGCATGAGTCCACTCTGCTTCCCATGCCATTTTCCATGGGGATGATGTGAGGGGTGTAATTCTAAGAGAAGAGGGTATGTGCTTAACAATCAGAGTCCAGACATGCAGAGTTTGGTTGTATCCAGGCTGCCCATTTGAGATAGAGCATGGGTGTTGAAAAATTGGAGCATGGTTGCAAATGTGGGCAGGTTTTCATAAAGCAGTATGACATATATAGCTTACACCAGATTTCAGAAAACAAGAGGGACAGAGAAGTCAGGATGACCCCTAAGAAAAGTAGAAGTATGAGATCTGATGGTCCTGCTACCTCAGGTGTTGGAAAGGGATAATCATACCTGTAGCCACATAACTAATCCTGGTGTCCTACTAGGAAAGTGCTTAGACTGGAACTGGCCACAAGGCAGAGCAAAGAATCCCCAATGACATATGTTTTAGTTGGATGAGTTCTACAAAGACAACTGTTCACATGAATTACTCTGACTCTGTCGAAGGTAAAAATGGAAAGGGCTAGGATTGTGCTTGGGATGTTAATTTTGCATAGGCTTCAATATAGGGAGCATGAATTATATACTACTTATAAGCAGGCCTTATTCTGATTTTGGTAGCCTTTATTGACAATATTTATTTTTAATTGTAAAAGTGTCCTGCAAAAATAATATTCTGTTCCTTTCTTCTGTAATTAACCTAATCTTATAGAAAACTACCTGCATGAGAGGAAGCCAGACTTGATATAAAATTGAAGTTCTGATATAGCTATATGATCTTGAAGAAGTCACTGATTTCATCTCTCATTATAATAATGAAAAAGAAGTGATTGACTTCAAATAGAAAATGTTGGGATGAGGAATAAATGATACATCATATACCAAAAGTTTAACATTTTCCTCTTTCTGGCAGGTCCTAAACTTTTATTTGACTACATAATGCATCCTCACTCCTTCTTTCCTAATGCCTATTAATATCCCAGAAATTCTTAGGAAAACCCCAGCTGTTCCCATCTTTTGATCCCTATTTCCCAGTCTTTTCCCTTCCTGTAATGGTAAGATGAAGAGCCCTTAGGCTGGGACATTACAATTCTTTGCTTTAAGTTAACTGAACCTCTGTTGGTATCAAGATACTGTGAACTCTCCCTGGGGCTAGGGGCTCTTTTCTGAAGTGACCTGCCAGGGCTATGATAATCTGAGAACTTCACCACAGCATCAAGATGACCATCTGGCATTTATCACTTAATAGGACACACATCTGGAGTTTGACAATGGATATTATTCTTCCCAGAACAGTGTTGGGTTAAGAATCCACCTTTATATCTTGTTGATATTCCATCACAGACACTGAAATGGTCCATGTGCCCCCTGTCTAGGCATGTGGAATGACCAGAGCTGCAGGAAGAAGGGGATGAACAGTAAATGATCCCTTGCTGAGTGTTCCCAGAGAAGGTGGTGAGACTGTAAGATACTGGTTTACAGCTCTGGAGAGGCAGACGCATCTACTGCAAGACAGTGTAATCAACCCGTTTAGACCTGAGCAGTGGCCCAAAGAGATCAGTCCACTGGTCTGTGTTCACACATTTATTATATTGGTGCTGGGCATGTGAAAGGTTGATGGTTTGTTTTTCCTGCTTCAGCATGATACCTCATCATTCTTCCTTTTTAGAAAGCCTGAGGGTTTAGTACTGGCATTTCATGATTTGCTCTGTCCAGTGGTGTCTACACAAAAACTCAGCTGGCTCTGTCAAGTTGACAATTGATGCAACAAAGGTCCTGAGGACCAAAAATCCTGGAGGATGAACTTTTCACCATTTGCCCTGATGTCCTGGAGGTGCCTGAGTGATTGATATCCCCTGAGAGACCTGATTCGGAGATTAAAACTAGAGGTCACTAAGGAAGCCTTAGACTGAGTGTACTCAGGGTAGAAGACATGGAGACAACACCCGGCATAAACAGAGCAGTGTAATTAAATATACCTAGAAGATTAAATTAAAGTTGGCACACAACCCAAATTTTATGTTAAAGTTTCATCCTAGTCTCCAATAGGGCTTTACGATCTCTTTGTTTCACAATATGCATCAGGAAAAATAGAGCTATAGTTTATTCAAGTTCTGTAGCTTTTATTTGCCTTTTTAAAAAAATTCTCACACTAGATGCAATATCAGGTTATTTTAATTGGTTTTTCTATAAAAGCACATTTTGCAAGCATAGCGTGGCTTAAAATCTAATGGAATCATAGTTTGTAAATGCTCAGTTAAAGATTTAGGTGAATATGATTGTCCTATCAATGAGTGCCGTGAAAATTTGTTCATGGAAATTAGATTTTTGATGCTGCTTCATTTCCCAGGTGGCACGTTATTGACTCTTTAGCTACATTTTCCATTGGCTTATTGCTGCAGATACAGCCTCAATGTCAAAACATTTGGGGAAAACAGTGTCGTATTGTGAGCAAACTCTAGTAATACTGTACTTCCATTTGGGGAAGGGGACTGACTATCAAATGTTCAATGCCATCATGACCACATTGACCTTAAGAAACAAGAGCCCTGGGGATGAAGCAGTGACTCAGCAGTTTTGATGCTTGCCTTGCATGTGCAGGAACGTGGGTTCAAACTCCAGCACCACATACACAACAAAGTGTCGGAGCAAGGAAAGCCAAATGAAAAAAAAAAAAATAACTAAATAAGTTTGATTCTCTCTCCCCCCCCCCCATCCCTTTCTTAAAAAAAGAAGGAAGAAAGAAAGAGAAAGAAACAAGATCCAGGAGGAAGTGCTGGGGAGGGATATTGACCAACTTATATTGTTATGTCATATGCATATATGAATATATAACAACAAATACCATTATGTACAACTATAATACACCAATAAAATAATGTTGAAAAAAAGAAGCAAGATCCACCTACCTGTGGGCTGGCTGTCCCCGGCCTAAGTGACGATTGATTTTGAAATCATGTAGGATCGAGGCTTGAAAGCTTAGGGATGCTGGGAAGGACAGGGCTGGCAGAAGAAGCACAGAAATTGTCAATGCATAATTGCGTGTCTGCCAGGTTATCATTATTCACTCGGGGCTGCACAAGGATCGCATTAATACACTGACAGCTGGCTCCTTAAGAGAACAACTAGGTAGAAAGTCATTTTTGCTCAGAAAAGATTCGGTACCAAATCAGGGTGGGAATGGAAGCAAAATTCCCCAAGTTTCTCTTCATTTTTCTTTGTTTGATGTTCCTTTGGTCAGCTTATTGATAATGTAGTAATAGTTTCAGGGCAATTTCTATTCAGCAAATCCATCTAAAAAATGACTCTGATATGTTGAGCTGTATCAGCATAGTCCACAAAGGGTCCTATTTGTTGAACAATTCAGGAAACGTTTAGGAAGAGAGTGACCACTGGCACATGGGAATTAAACTCATGATCAGTAAAATTCTGATGAAAAGGTTCCACCTTAGCAAGGGAGGGGAGATGGTGGGACTCTGGGTAGTCAGAGGATGTGATGCTGTGGGAACTGGTGTTTTCTTCAGACCAGTCCTACAGATGATATGTTTTGAGTCTGTATACAGTGGAAGCAGAATGAAAAATCAGATCAATCATACCACAAGATTGCTCTTGCAAAAAGACAAAAATGAACAAAGAAGGGATACAGGTTAGGATAGTGACAAATACAAGGAAAATGTTCCTTTTTATCTCACCTGAAAAAATCTAGGCTGAAAAGTTAGAGGACCAAGACAGGAAGCGAGGAGGGCTGCCAGTAAAGAGACAACCTTAGGAGGGAGCCCAGGGGCCATCCTGTGCTATTACAAAGGTAAGTGGTGAGAAGGTCAAACCAGAGCTTTATACCAGCAGCCTCCTGCAGAGCTGCCCTGGTCACCACGAGGCACAGAGGTCTTGTGCAAGGTGTGGATGGGCCAGGGAGAGCCAGCTAGAAAAGTAAAGTGGAAGGGCTCACAAAGGCTGCTGGCTTCTCCATTCCAGAGACATTCTATAGTCAAGCTGTGTGCCGGAGTGCTAGGGCCAGACCTGCAACACTTGAGTGCAGATCCTGGCCCTGCTTTTTACTAATATTGGTGGTGTGGGATGGCTCGCAGCCTGTGGCAGGCATGGAAATGTGTCTCTCAGCTTCCCTTTCAAGAAAGGATACATCCACTGCTCAGTTAAGGGGAACATGGGTAACTGACAGCCTCCAGCTACCAACAGGGTCCACCTAAGCTTTTGTCCTAGGGCATGCTACTCTTGGGGCTGCCCCTGCCAGTGACTAAGCACAGTGGTGGTCGGCATTTCTCACCTAGGCATTTCCTTCAAAAGAGGAATTCCTCTAATGGGCCATCTTTCTCTGTTCCCTGTTGAGCTGACAGATATTTGCATGTCTGGGTGGTGGCCTTGTGGCTGGCCTGACTAATTCTATTTCCTTCATGTTTCTTTCATCCATAATATATATATATATATATATATATATATATATATATATATATTGTGTGTGTGTGTGTGTGTGTGTGTGTGTGTGTGTGTGTGTATTTAACTCCATTTTAGCAAACAACTTCCCAGAGAGCCCAAAGTGGTGCCTTGACCCTATGTCTCGTTTTCCTGATATGTAAATCAAGCATGATAAAAACTAATATGTTATTGTTATAATGATGAAGGGATTTATCAGGTACAACAGAACAATGGACCTCCCTGCTAGTCAAAACTTTCCCTATTAGTGAAGACTGGAAAGGTCCAGATGGCACTCTCTTCTCAAGGTAGAAATGTCCACTCTACTTTCTTCCCCTTTTGTTCAGCGTTTGACAGTTTAGACATGCCCTAGTATTCAAGTCCTTGGCTTCAGGAACTGAGCGTCATTTTACAATAGGAAGATTTCTCCCACAGACTTTTAAGCTGACATCACTTATTTATAGTAGGCTCAATAAACGAGGAGAGGTCTCATTGCATTGGCAGATGGATTCCAGGGCTCTGGAATGAAGCCTTGGAGAATCTGGAGAAGTCTACAGCCCTGGTAGTAGTCTTGAAAGGCTGAGGACCACCATGAGATGTTCCTTCAACAGAAGGAACTTAACAGGGCTTACGATCATCTGTCAAGGCAAACAGTTTAAGAGACAATAAAAACAGCATAATATATAAAACAGCACAATGTATAAAACAGCACAATGACCTCCCTGCTATTCAAGACCTTTCCCTGTTAGTGAAGAACAGAAAGCTCCAGAAGGTAGAAAGGTCTGTTCTGCCTTCTACCTTTTTCTTTAAGTAGGATGACCCTATTAGGAAGGGCTGGGACTTCTTGAGTTCCTGATATCTGAAATTGTGTCACTAAGCCAGATCTGTTGTGAACAGGACCCAGAGACGTCCACAACCTTTGTCTGGGAATGTTGGGGAAAATCTCACTCCCTCATATGTTGCCAGGCCCCAGGCAGTGGTCATAGTGATGCTTAAGAGAAAGCATCCCCAAATCCTGCAACAACCTCTAGGGACTGTTGTCACTTTAACTCCACATCCCAATCTATAATGTAGGGCAGGTATAAACGGAACGTAAGCTCTCCTTCCTTCCTTCTTTTTTCTCTCCTCTCCCTGTTCACACCTTTTCCCTACTTCATTTACTTGCTTTTCCTTCCCTGTCATTTATTCATGCATTTAAGGAGCTTTACTGATCTTTGCTAGGTTCTGTAGTTACACAGAGAAATAAGAGCTTATTGTCTGAGAAACATTAGAATTTTTTAAAAGCAACATGGCATAAGGCAAATAGGGAAGGTTTATAGAATATTTTAACTTGTGGAATGAATCTTGATAAATGATTAGGAAACTTGCAGGCAGAATGGAATAGGGTGATGGCAGTGGTAGGAGAATGGAAGTAATTTTACTCCAAAGCAAAGTGAGCAGATATTATGGTTTGAAAGAGTCTTCTCAAAGTTCGTGTGTTGGGAACACGCCAAATTTATATGTTAATATTTGAAAGTTGGGCCCTTGAAAGCTAATTAGGGTTAGATGAGGTCTCGAAGAGGAGACCTAGGGTGATAGTAGTAGCTTTAAAGGAAGAGGAAAAGAGACAAAAGCTAGCACACTTGCTGCGTCTCCCCATGTGATGTCACCCTTCATCCCCGCCCCCGTGTTACAATACAGCAAGAATAACTTTACCAGACTCCGGTGCCAAGCTTTTGGACTTCTAG
This sequence comes from Aplodontia rufa, assembly GCA_004027875.1. Taxonomy (NCBI): domain Eukaryota; kingdom Metazoa; phylum Chordata; class Mammalia; order Rodentia; family Aplodontiidae; genus Aplodontia; species Aplodontia rufa. The sequence goes on from PVKS010002569.1 coordinate 67,204, forward strand.
GTCTACAGAACTGTGAGTCAAATAACCTTATGTTCTTTACAAATTATACAGTCTCAAGTATTTTGATAGAGCAACAGAAAACAGATTAAGATAGGCTAGAATGGAATAATGCTGGTGGTAGTAGGGTGCAGGTACTTTTACTTCAAAGCAAAATGAATCAGGGATGTGAGAAACATCATAATTTTAAAGCAGCTTTACTCCTGAGGCACAGGTGTTCAGTGACCCAGCAGCTCCTGTAAAGCAAACCCCATTTTTTCAGAGGATGCATCCAATAGCATGGATTTTCATGTTATTCTTGGAAGTTGTGAAAAACAAGCTATTCTTTTTTTTGGTACCAGATATTAAACCTAGGGGCACTTAACCACTGAATCACCTCTCCAGATCCCCTGCACCCCCCGCCCCTTTTTTTGAGCAGGATCTCGATAACTTGCTTACAGCCTCACTTAGTTACTGAGGCTGGCTTTGAAATTGTGATCCTCCTGCCTCAGCTTCCCAAGCTGCTGGGATTATAGGTGTGCCCTACTGCACCTGGCTCATCAAACTATTCTCAACAAAAAATAATTTTCACTGTTTTAAACAAGGCAGGAAAGGTGCCAAGAACCTGGTACAGTTGTTCCTATTTTCCTGAAGCCTCTATTTCCAGGTCTCAGTTTAAGTTGGACTTGTGTGTCATCTCTTTAGAGAGAAGCAAGTCCTCCAGACTCAAATGGCATTCTTGTCCTTGTTCCTTCTCTAAATAGATACATGTATTTGAATCCATGAGCAACCATGATTTATTGTAATGTAAGAAAATAATGAGCTGGGGATGGTGGCACACGCCTATAATTCCAGTAGCTGGAGAGGCTGAGGCAGGAGGATCACAAGTTCAAAGCCATCCTCCGGACCTTAGCAAGGCCCTGAGATACTTAGGTAGGCCCTGTTTCAAAATTTAAAAAAAACAAAAAGGGCTGGCAATGTGGCTCAGTGGTTAAGCACCCCTGGGTCCAATTACTGGTGCAAAAAATAAATAAATAAATAAAAGAGAGAGAAAGAAACATAAAACAACAATAATTCAAACATTAGGGTGGGCTATTTCCTTAAAAACATACAATTACTGACACTGGTGTTATTTCAGAGAATTCAGACTGTGAACAATGTCCTTGGCAGTGGCTTGGGCTGCCCATGGCTAGATCACTTTCTCACTCTCATTTCCTAAGTGCATTGACTCCAATAAATCACACACTCGTTTAGTCAGCTTTTCAGTTGCTGTCACTAAAAGACCTGACAACAATTAGAGGAGGAAAGGTTGTTTTGGGGGCTCATGGTTTCAGAGGTCTCAGTTCATAGAAGGCCAGCTCCAGTTTGAGGTGAGGCTGAACATCATGGCAGAAGAGTATGGCAGAAGGAAACAAGTCAAGAAATAGCACCAGGAAGGAGAGAGGGAGGGGGGAGAGAGAGAGAGAGAGAGAGAGAGAGAGAGACTGACTCCACTATCCAGATCAAAGTATATATCTCAAAGGCACACTCCCAACGACCCTCCTCCCCCCACACTACCCACCTTTAGCTGCCAGTTGATCCTGATTAACTCACTGATTGGTTAAGGCTCTTGTAATCCAATGATTTTACCTTTGAGCCATTTTTTCATTGCCTCACATATTGAGCTTTGGGGGGACAACTTTCCTCCAAGCCATAACACACACCATTTACCTCTATTCTCCGATTTCATGTTTATTGATTCCTTTTCTGGATATTTTGATCCCTTCAGATTTAGCAAATTCCAAATAGGCTTAGGATACAGACTGACCATATGTAGTGGACTGATGTTGGCAGTTAAGTGTTATATTCTTCATTTAGTGTTCAGTCAGGTCTATCAGCACAGATAAACCTTTCTTCCTGTTTTGGCATGATTGCACATATTCTCTGTTAGGCTGCTTATTAACCTCACTCTACATCAACTCTCTCTACAGCTCACCAAGGTTACTGTGATGCTTCTATGATGCTGGTCCTTCTTGCAGTGTGAGTCAGTCAGCTTTCTATTTCTGTAATAAAAACCTGAGATAATTAACTTAAGAAGAGAAAAATTTGGTTTGGTTCACATTTTTGGAGGTTTTAATCTACAGTTAGCCCATTTGCTTTTGAGACTGCAGTAGGGCAGCACACTGTGGCTGGAATGCATGGTGGGAAAGCTGCTCACATCATGGCAGCTGGGAAGCAGAAAGAGAGAGAGAGAGAGAAAGAGAGAGAGAGAGAGAGAGAGAGAGAGAGAGAGAAAACGGCTGGGATCTCAATATCTCCTTCAAGGGCACACCCCTGTGACCTAACCTGTTCCTACTAGGTCCCACCTCTTAAAAGTTCCACCAGTTCCTGCTGGTGCCACGTTAGCAACTAAGCCTTTAACACAGGGGCCTCTGTGAGACACACATCCAAGCCATAGCACAGTGTGGCGAGGTTCCCATACTCTTGGAAATTGTCCTCAGAGTACACAGAGTCTACATTTGCCCTTCCTCTGAATTATTGGAGAAATGGGTCAAAACTTCAGTACCAACTATATCAGTGATCACCATTCAATGAAGTAATCTTGTCAGGGAGTCAAATATTTGCCTGCATATCCTTGCTATCATTCTCTACATTTGTCATATTGTGCTGTATCTAAGTCTTTCTTAAAACCTACCAAGGAAGAAGGAAAACATGCCCCATCCATACCCACTCATGTTAGATTTGCCCTCTTTTCAGGACTCCTATGCATCTCTTTCTGTCCTTCTCCCTTTCTTGCTTACTTGCTCACTTGATCATCTTTTACTACACACACACACACACACACACGCACACGTGCACACGCGCACACACACACACACACACACACACACATAGAGGTTCACATGCATGTTCCTACTTCCTTTTTATTCATCATCATGCCTCCCTGCTTCTAGAGGGAAAAATATTGAAAGGATGTCCACCTAGTAAACCTATCTCCTGAACAGACTAATATAGTTTTTCCCAATACACTGAATAGGAAGTGCTATTATAAAAGATTGCTGGAGAGAGAGTCTTGTATCTCTTATATTTGCTGAGCTTAGGTGCTCAGCAAGCAGAAGTGGGGTTAGATAGGTTTTGTTTTGTTTCTTTAAATAAAGTACACCAAAGAGGATACTGGTCAACCCCATCTAGAAGGCGTAAATAAGCAATACTACATAAGCATCCCTCCCTAATGACCACACCACTAGGTCATGAACTTAGGCAGCTCACTGAACATTTTCCTTACCTGGGTTTTTAAAAATGCAATGATAATAATATTGTCTTCATTATAGGCCCATTATATATATGAAAAAAAATGCACTTAGGTAGCTCTTGAACAGATACAGCAAGTGTTCCCTAAATGTTAGATATTATTATTTTTGTTTCTGAGCTCAACAAAAAATTGCAAAGTTCACAGTCATAAGAAAAATAGATTTGCAACATATGTTTCACAATTTACATTGCAGATCTGCTGTTCTTTTGACAATTTTATAATATTTCCAAGTGTACTTATATTTTTCCCCTCTGGACCATTGGGGTATTAGGTTGAGATGCTAATGGGGGATCATTCCCTCAGTTCCCCATTTTTTAAATGCAGTATGAATGGCCCAAAGACCATGTTCAGTCTAACGTATCATGCAATCTGTTCTGTGTGTTACTTATTCACAAAATGAAATGTTAATGCTCGAAAGATCATTTACATAAGGCCTACTAGTTATTTAAGAAAACAACAATTAAACATGTTGAGATAATTAACAGTGTGCACATGATTAACAATGCTTTTTAGATGCTAGAAATTAATGGAGTAGATGCCAAATAAATGTAATCCTACACTTCAGTTACAATTTCTTCGTTAATTATATTAATTTACAAATTTAAAACAACAATCACATTCATTCTAGCAAAATGAGTATCTTAAACATGGAAATAACTAAAGGGGTCTCTACTCTGAGAACAGAATGTAAAGGATTAAAATTATTTTCTGTCCCCACCAGAGGACAGAGTAATTAAGGAAAAGAAATAACCTGCTATACCACTCTGCAGGGTTGTCCACAATGGACTCATCCAACCCTTTTATAAGCATAATTTGTTTTCAAGCTAACTTGCCTGCTGGCATCCAATGAAATGGAATTGTTCTGCAGCTGTGATTCATGTGCCCTTCCTTGGATTAGAGTCCTGCATTGATCCCATGATACAGTGCAAATTCTAAGTGAGACATGTGGAAACATCAAGTGGGCACCTTCAAAGCAGTCCCTAAACTGTCTGATCTCAGGTTACAGACCTAAAAGGGGAAACTCATATTCATGCACAGTCCTGGCAACACTTCACAATCCCAGGGCATCTTCATAGTGTCTTTTTTAAGGGTGGTGACCTGAACACTACTGCAACAGGGGCATCTTAGGACATGTGTCCCTCCAGTGTCTGCTGAGCCACTGGCACGTGAAACAGTCTCATTGAACACAGCCTCATCCAGAGTAAAAACTTGGAGACCAGTCTATCACTTACCAGCTGGGTGGTCTTGGGCAAGATTACATGCCTCAATGTTTCTAAACTTGTAAAACGGGGATAGTATGTCATTATCTACTTTGTGGAGTTATTTTGAGGATTGAAATGAGATAATCTCTTGAATGTTAATTCTTCCCATTCATTTTGAATGTGATTAAGCCCTCAATATTCAAGCAGCTGCAGTGGGGTTTGTTTAAGTTGGAAGGAAGGCAGGGAGAGAAAGGAAGGAGAAGGGAAATTTCATTTCTTTAGTTGATCCATGGTCAACAACAGGAGAGTGTGATCTCTTTTTAAGGTCAGACTAGTAAAATAAGTGAAAATATAGGAGAGGTGAATAGTGCAAGTGAAAATTGGAATCTGGATTTGATTTCAAGAGCATGCCATAGAAAGGGACCACAGTAGGGAGGGAAATTGGCATTGACTGATGGTCTGTATCAAATCAGACCTGTTGTTTGATGTTCTACTCGTACTCTTTTTATATATTTGGTGAGTTCCAAGATCCTGATTTGAACTCATGCATGGCTTTGTCTTCATCTCTGAATTTACAGCTCTGGAGAATATACCTGGAGCTCCTTATTTAATTTTCTTTTGCTCATTGATCTTTGTGTCACTATTGGTGACCTTTCCATTTGGTTGTCAGCTTCTTCCACAACATGTTCTTGTGTATCCTCATGTCACAAGACTCTAGAGAGGAATTGTTAGACTGCTCATCCCAGGTGAGAAGATACACAATGACCCTGGATAGACCCCCATGCACCATAGTTCCCAGATTCAAAGTAGTAAAAATCATTTCATTTTTACAGACTGCTTCATTGTTAGAAATAGAGCTGGCCTTAGGTTCTCTGCATTGAAGTTCTTCTGGCCTCATGTTTAAATTTTAGCATGAATTCTTCTTTCAGTCCCCCATAAAATAATGTGAATTTGAGCTCTTATATCCAAAACAATATTTTTAAAAACACTGGATCTAAACCAGAAGTATTTTCATATTTTTAGGTCCTTCACCTGTTTCTTCCCTTTGCCCACTTAATGCCCCTGTCTCAGTCTCTACAACCTAAGTTATTAAGCACTATCCAAATTTATTCTAGTGATCATCTCCTTCAGGAAGCCTTCCCTGACTATACTCTTTCCCCTAAAAGTGATTATGGGTCTTTCTTTTTGGGCTTACTTATTTTTTATTTTATTTTTTGGCATACTGGAGATTGAACCCAAGCTCTCATGAATGCCAGGCAAGCTCTCTACCACCAAGCTAGGTCCCCAGCCCTGGGCTTCCATTATTATCATCACATTGAGCACAGAGCCCCTTTGAGCCTCTGTATTCCTTAGTATAAGAAATCCCTCCAGGTACACTCTATATCTTTATCTCCATATTGTAATACTCAAGATCAAAATGAAACAGGTTCATCAAAAATAAATAAACAGTTACACTCAACTCATCTGATTAATCTCATCAAAATGTTGAGGTTACATGGAATCCAACCTGCTTCAGCAATTCAGACTAAGTATTGTTGGAAGAACCCCAGAACAACTTTATTAGAATGCGCACAGATAAAACTCATTAGCATGTCGCATTACTCTCCCTGTGAGGGGAATGAGGACTATTTAAAGCACACAGTTTAACCCAGCTCCCTTCACTAAGTTCATCTGTAGCCACAGGCTACAGGAAGGAAGACCAGCAATTATCCCATGGTTTGATCAATGCAAGAGCTAATCTCAGCAATTCAGTCTAAAGGAACCACTTATTCATTATATATATATATATATATATATATATATATATATATATATATATATAATCTCTTGACAGTTCAATCTGGAAGTGAAATTGTCTTTTCCTTCCTGTTTTCTCCTACTCAGCATTAGGTCCTGCTGTGGAGAAGCACTTTTCAAAACCCAATGTGTCTAGGACTCAACAGGGGATGTTAAAATGCCAAGTCTGATCCAGGAATTCTAGGGTGGGATTTGCAAGTCAGAGATTCCAACAAGATCCCAGGTGAAGTGCTGCTGCTGCTGGTTCATGAAGCACACATTGGGTAGCAAGGATTTAGAGATGTAGTTCTCAGCCATGGCTACACATTTGAATCACCTAGGGAGTTCTATAAAAGTATCTATTCCTAAGTCCTATCTAGATCAAGTCACAATATGGATGAGGCCCAGACAGAGGATTTTGTAAAATTTCTTCTGGAGCTTCCAATGGGCAACCAAGGTTGACAACTATTGTTCTCCAAATTTAAGGAGAACACTAAGTGATTTCAAAATGTAGTCACCAAAACAGCAGCTTCAGCATCGTCTAAAAATTTGTCATAAATGTAAATTCTTAATGAATAGATACCCAAATTGTTGTCTGTGCAATGAATGAATATTATTTAGCAATAACAGGAGTAAAACTCATATATGCCACAACACAGGTACATCTTAAAGATATGCTACCCAAAAGAGAATAGATGCAAAAGACAATAAATGCAAAATCACATTGTAAGAATCTAGAATAGACAAATTGATAGAACCAGAAAGAAGTTAATGCTTGGTAGGAACTAGGGATGGAAATTGGGAGAGACCACAAACAGGCACAAAGCATCTTTGTAGGGCAATAGAAATGTTCCAGAACTAGATTGTGCTGATGGTCATAGAATTTTGTTGATTTTTTTTAAATCATTGAATTATGTATTTTAAATTGTTGATCTTTATAATATGTAAAATATATATCAATAAAATTTTATAGTATGGAAGGTATATCTCAATGGAAAAAATGCAAATTCTCTGGCCCCACCCACTCTTACTAAAGGTGTATTGGGACTTGGAACAGTTTATCAAGCCCTCCAGGAGTCCTGAGGTGGACTGATGTTTGAAGCTGCTGATGTGGAGTGGGAAGATCTTGAGTGGGACCTGTTTCTGGTAGGAATTTCAGGGTGAAAACATTAGAAGATTTCTCTGAATAGGTGGAAAATGAAAGAAAAGAGCATTCTTTTCTCTGAAACTGTGGAGTGAAAAAAGAAGTTTAGTAACTAGAGGGAAAATAACTTGTATTCCCTATCCCAGTCTTCACTCTTGATAGAGGTTGTATGAGCCTGGGAAAACCATTTGCCTTCTCTCAGCTTTGGTAACCTCATCTGTAAGGGGGAATAAAAATATATGCTTTCAGACTTGCTGTGAAAATAAAATCAGAGGGCAAATACAAAATCACATAACAGTAATAGACTCATATTAGGCACTTATACAATATACATTGATTATAACAGTTATGGGACTTTTTTCCATCATATAAACTATTATGAGTCAACCTTTTTTCAGAAGCCCATCCTGGAATTTTCTGTTGCATCAGGGAAGCTTTCTGCTGCCATGTTATGATGGTTGTTATTCCAATAAATGCATATTCTTCTGAATTTTTCCTTGCCTCAGGGTCTTACTTAAGACTGCTTATTTTCTGTCATACATATGTGGTTAATTGGGAAAAGCTTCAGGACAATGCCCTGAATTTGGCTTCATTCTCTTTGTTATTGCAAGAGCAGAAAGAGTATTTGTACTGGACAAATTGCCACTCATTATAGGGCTCTCTTCATTATGTTGAAAAAAAAGGAACTGCTCTTTGCCATCCTTAATCTAGTGGGTAGACTAAACATCACAAGAGAACACACATGTGTTCCCCAAAGCTGTCAAGAAGTGTGCTAGGAGATTTTGAGTTCAACCCCACTGAAACAACAAGAGGTAAATAGAATCAACCTTCAGTAGAATATATTTTAAGGTGATATATAGAACTTCATAGCAACTGGAGCTTAAGTCAAGCTGTAATCAACTAATCATTGGTACTCATTGGTAATTCAGATGTGAGTCAAGCTAATTTCCAGACAAACAGCACTTCAGATGGTCCCATTCAATTTCTGGCATAGGTGTTTATGAGAAGTAGCATTTGGACCCAGGGAAAAATCCATAGAACAGTACCGCAAGGCAGTGAAGTAAGTAAGTGACACGAAATCCTTAGTCATCTTCTTGTGCCTTTGCCTACCCTTAGCCAGTCCACAAAAAGATAAACCACTTTCTTTTCTCCTGAAGCCCTTTCACATCCTTCAAATACATTCTTTTCAACTGGCATTGTCTTCCAGTTGTTCAGTTAATGTACCATGATTCAAATGAAAAAGATCTTTTCATCCCATCAAATTTAATCTGTCCACTGTCCATGTCCCATTATAAAGTTCCCTAAGGAAGTGTCTATATCTTGTCCCCTGATGTATTCTATGTAGAGACTGCTCCACACTGTAGCAGAGTACCATGCATTTAACATGTTCTATTGACAATTAATATTTACATTGCTCCTGTGAGGTGGAAATTATTAGCTGGAATTTAGCAGAAAGTGCATAGTAGAATTTAGTCATGATTCTGTGCACTTCAAATGACAGAGCCCATCCTCTGCATTTGAGTCCTCTTTGCTTCATCTCATATTTGATAGATACAGACAGAATGTTTGCTATCCTGGCACTTTCCCGTGCAATTCATGCTCTAGTTTCTGAGTTACCTGGGGGGCTTATATGACTCCCTTGTCCGTACAGTGATAAGAGAGCAAGTCTATGCTCCCTGTTTACTACTTTCTGAGGTAGCCCTGATTGTTTGAACCAAATTCATCTCTGCTGGAACCTCTGAGTCCAGTTCTGCCAGTAAGCTGTTTAAAACAGCTTGCTCATCCTGTCTATAACAGTAAAAATCCCTGGTACAACAAGCGAGGAATTGCTTGAAATTCCAATTAAGCCAAGTCTTACCAAAGCCTTTTCCATTATCTCAGTAAGCTGCTTTCTACATTAAAAGGCTCCTCTTAATTAATTCTTCTCGCTGGTCTGTGGATATGCAATGCTTTATGATGACCTACGAATTCAAAAGCAAGGAAATAAAGTGTAGTTGAGCAGTACGCAGAACCCCTGTCATCAAATCAGGGCAGAGTCACATGCCCCGTTCCTGACTGCACCTAACTATTTTCACATTAAAAAATGAAAGTTCCCTTCAACAGAGGTCTGTGAAAGACTCGAAAAGGGCCTTTTGGGGTCTTAGGACAAATCATGACATCTCCTAGGAACTACTTATGCATCTGGGTCCTACCTTGTTCTAGATAGTTAGCACAGGCAGAAGAGAGACAACTCCCTATTTTCTGTACTTTCCCAGCAGTGAATGCACATGAAGTGTTTATTGTATGAATAAATGCACGGTGCTGACAACTTTTGCAAGGTGAAAACAGATTGCTGGGCTCTGACATCTGACCATCAGATGCCTTCCTGTCAAGTGTTCCCTGATGTGAAGTCAACCCTACAGGGCCAACTTCTTTTCTGGTGTCTACTTTGCTCTGCCATCTCACAGCCATCATAAGACCCTAGCTTCAGAGCCTGATCTCCCCCGCTACAATCTACAGTAGAGACGTTGAGGCACAGAACTCACTGCCAAGCCTACTCCAGTTTTGTTTAATGCCAAAATGAGGGCTGAGAAACTAAAATTATCTCTTCTGGGCACTTTACCTGGTTCTCTGTGGACTCTGTGTTGCCCTGACTCTAATAATCTGCTACTGAGTTCATGTGAACTTTAAAATAAAAATGGGGACTGGAATGGTGGCTCAGTAATTTGAGTGCTTTCCTGGCATGTGCAAGGACGCAGGTTGAAACCCCAGTATATGCAAAACTAAGTGTCGGAAAAACAAAGGCCAGATGAAAAAATAGATAAAATTGATTCTCTTTTCGTTTTTCTCTCTTGCTCTTTCTCTCTTAAAAAAAGTATTACTTTTTAACTACATTCCTCAGGACCTACTACAAATTTCTGAATTGAAAAATAAAATCCTTCTTATAATTTGCAAAGTTGCTCCTTTGTGTATGGTTGTTCCAGTGCTAGATGCCCCCAGACTTCAGTTCTGTGTGTGAGACCCAAAGTTCCTCTGACTGGGACGCTTTCACTGGATAGAGAAGTAAGACAGAGTGTCCTGGCTTTGGAGTTAAACAGAATCCCTGTGGCCCAGGAGTCTAGCTGCATGTGGGTGCAACAGTGTCAAAAAACGATTGTATATTATGTGAATGTATGAATATGGCATGATGAATCCCACTATTATGTATAATTACAAAGCACCATTTTTTTGGAGAGGGGAGGGGTCCCAGGGTTTGAACCCAGGTGCACTTAACCCCTGAGCCACTTTGCCAGATCTTTTTTTTTTTTTAATTTTGAGACAGAGTCTCACTAAGTTGTTTAGGGCCTTGCTAAGTTACTGCGGCTGGCTTTGAACTTGCTGATCCTCCTGTTTCAACCTTCTAAGTCACTGGGATTGCAAGCATGTGCCTCTGTGCCCAGCATAATGCATTAATTTTTAAATGTAAAAAAGTGATGGCAATGCTAAAAATGATAAAGAGGAGTTTCAATTTGGTCTGATGACAGGTTTAGATTTTAGCAATGCCAGGATAAAGCTTTAATAAAACTGATAGCACTCCTGCAAATGAGTACCACCTTTGAATATGGTCAAAGTACCTATTAGTTTCTTTGTGGCTCAGGTCACTGGGCTATTAGAGGCAGGGTCCTTATTTGTAGTGTTTTGTCACTCATCAAGCAAGATGAGTTGGCAACTGAATACAGGATTGAGGGTAGTCAGAGTAACATTTATTCTCCTGAATGTGCAGAATGACAATCTTATTTGTGATGAGGAAGACATTCAGAAGGTATTTCTAATTGGTTTCATTGAATGCCATAAAAAGAAACAACTCTAGCAGATAAGGTGAGAACGTTTCTGAGAATAATATCTGCCTCCTGAGAGTGTGCTTGATTTATGGTTTTGAATTACTAAATTCCAGGTTTCTTCCTCCTACCTGTCTCTAAAAGCCACTTTATCTCCATCCCCACTGATATATAGTTTAAGGTCAAGCATGGGCCTTCTCCAACGGGGAATATACAGCAGCCGCCTGTCTCTCCAACTCCACAAAGCACTTTGAGCTATCTTTCTAAAATGCAAAACTGACCATGTGAGACTCTTAAAGCAACCCCGCCATGGTCTCCCATCTTTCCCTTCAGGAAGAAGACCACATGCCCTTCTCATGGAGCGGTGAGGGTTAATGAGGTACCACTCATGCATGAAGCCGTTCCTCAGTACACAGTTGCTCCCAACCTTTGTCTTTCCATTTTTTCTCTCCTTTTCTAGTCTATGCCTTTTTTCTCAGTGCATATTTGCTTCCTCAGCATCTGGTTTCTGACTCCTAAAGTGTTTTCAATGACTTCATCTGATTCACCACTACTAGTGGAGAATTGCTTTAGGTCTGGTAGTGTTCTACACTCTGAAAAGAAGCCATGAACCGGAGACCTCACCGAGTGTTCATAAACAGCTGGGTGGTGGGGGGTTGTGGAAATTTTGTGTACTATAGATAGGAAGATCTCTCAGTTACACAGACTCCTGAAAAAGATGATGAAATTAGTGTTTCAGATATCTAATGAGAGAGCATGTCAGGTAGAGGGAAGAGCCAGTGCCTTTCCAGGAGTGAAGCCATGCTAGCAGAATTTGGAAATATGGGTGGGGGAGGGAGCTGTAGAGAAAGTGAAATGTAGTAAAGTCAAAGGAGCGTTGGAGTCAAGTGGCCAAATGTAAGGAGTTTTGGTTTTACTTTCAATAAGACAAAAAGAAAAGGAGGAATTTTAAATAAAGAAGTAACATGACCCAACTTATGTATTCCAAAGCATATTGTAGGCTACTATGTGAAGAATAGGCAGACTGAAATGGGTCAAGAATGGAAAAGAGGAGAGCAACTGGGAGATGATGGAATGAAGGTGGTTATCATGCAGATGGTGACCAGCTGGACACTGCACATTTTGAATGTAAAGGTAACTGGACTTGCTTGAAGATTGGATGAATGATATAGAGAAAGAAAAGAGTTGGGAAGAAAAGGAAGGATGGCTCAGAAATTCTTGGGCTGGATAATTGCAGTAATGGAATAAACAATGAAATAGATGACACATACTCCTGGAACAGCCAGGGGGACGAAATCACATAACCCACAATGTTATTGAATGTCCAGATCTCTTCTTTACCTCTCTGCCTTCCTCAGTATTGCCACCTCTCTGAGGTAGTTTCAGTACAAAAAGGTTATTCATTATCTACACCTGAAAACTGGTTTACTGAAGTTTCCACTCACTGGGCCCAATTCCAGCCCAAGTACAGAGCTCATCTAAGTCAGTCATCATTGCTATGATGACATCCCTTGTGTGACTTCCCTTCAGACTGGGTCTAGTATCTTCTGTCCCATCACTCTCTTTCATTTGCTTGTCTTCTCACTCTGAATACTTTTGTTCTGTCTATCTTTCCTTTAAACTTGTATTCGGAGAAATAAAAGTCACCAGGTAAGTTGAAAAGAGAATTCAATCAGTCTCATATCTTTAAAAAAAAAAAAAAGAAAGAGAAAGAGGGACAGTGAGAGAGAGAGAGATCTCGAGAGAGAGAGACAGAGAGAGAATCAACTTTATTTAGCTTTTCACGTGGCTTTCATTGCTTTCACATGGCTTTCTTTGCTCTGAGACTTTGTTGAGTATGTGGTGCTGGGGTTTGAACTTGTGTCCTCGCACTTGCCAGGAAAGTGCCAAAACTGCTGAGTCACCGCTCTAGCCCAAAAGTCTCATATCTTATTCTAGAATTTTACATGTTTTTTTTTTCTTCTTCTCCTGCTGTCAAAAATGACACTACTTTTGGAAACCTCTTACTTACATTACTGCTAGACTCTGTGCAATATTAGCAAGATGGCCTTTCACACTGGAGGACTACCATGGCTTCCCAGCCAGCCTGAGCTCTCTTGTGCCCTCAACCATGACCCTTTCTCCAGTCTCCAAGTGGATCAGACCCTGTGTGACTCCCAGATCTTGCCATCAGGTTAGAATACAAACTGAATCTTTGTCTTGGCTCACATCTTACACATGCTGTCGGTCTCACAGCCCTAACACTGTTTCCTTTCAGTTCCCAAAGGCTCACCTTCCCAAAGAGCAAAAGCTACCATTTTCTTTGACTCAAGCACTCGGCTCTCCCCTGCGTGACATCCTTCATGATTTGTTGAGTCTCATCTTCCAGGTTTCATCTCTAGTGTTGTTTCCTCTGAGAAGCTCACCCACCCTGAGCACTTTCTCTAAGGAGTACCTAGCTACTCCCCATCTGTGAGGTCCTAGCATAGGTACCTATTTGTAATTACCTTACTAACCTCCTGACTCTACTGTAAATCTACTAGCACAAAAAATGAATTTTGCTAAGCACCACATGATCAATATCCATAAGGCCTGGTATCTCCTGGTCAGTTGTGGTTCCTCCAGGGTAAGCGGAGATTTTTGGACATGTTGAAGTATAATCACAAAGGTCAAAGGCATTAAAAATACAGAAATTCACCCATGTCTACCAATAAATTGCTGATAAAATATTGGAAGCCTCTGAAACTTTTTTTTACAAATATACTTTTCTTACAATGAAGAAAGGGTGTTGAATAAGATGTTGTATATATTTGAAAATGTTGAATAAGATGTTGTATATATTTGAAAATATGGCATTAATTTGTAAACTACTCTCCATAAGACAATATACATGAGCATATGTCCCTATAAATATGCACATTATATTTTGCACAGTATATATAATGTATAAAATATGTATCATTTTATGGTTGCCATATGTCACATGACATTCAAGTATCATAATTCAAATACAGAATGCTTTTAGATTTTTTAATCTTCACTCCCTCAACTATGAAGTTTCTGAACAATGCTTTAAATTTTTTTTTAACAAATGGGTGTTCAAGTGCCCATTTGAAATGTTTTACCTACACTATAATCCATAAGTAGATTAGCTAAATTATTTTGTATTGATTTTACTTATTAATTGAAAGAGGTTTTTTAACTTTTAAATTAAAGACACAGAATACCTGGCAATTGCAAATATTGCTTTCCATTCTCTACTTACTTCTATAATTGATTTATGTTTCTTCCTAAATAACTTTAATCTTTTTATTTTATTAAATAAAGTAATGGTTTTCTTCATGAATTTTGCCTTTGGTACTAGTTTTAGAAAGTCTACTAGTTTTAGTCTTCTATCTAGAGATGATTTTGATAATAATTTTCATGGTCTACTATTTAACATATAGTTGGTATTATTTAATTTTATTTATGCTTTTATTTGGGACTTAACTATAATCCATCAGAAAATTTCTGTGTATATTGTAGAGTTGGAAACTAAATCATGTCTTTTGTTAGTGGTTTACCAACTTCTTAATTTTAAAAGTAAGTTCCATCTGTGATTAAAAAATGTTTTATTAGATTATCTAGTCAACTTGTTGAATGTCTTTGACTTTTCCAGTTTTACCTATTATGTATTTTTTGTATTGATTACTACATGTTTTATTATGTGATGGCCTCAAAGATTTTTATTGGTTTTATGATAATCTTATATGGTTAATTGAAAATTTTGTATTAGTTTATTATATAAGAAGTTTTTGACATTATCATTTTCTATCACAGTTAAAACTCTACTTATCTCTTATAACTTTTTTGAATAAATTTAATAGTTTGCATTTTCCTAGAATATCATTTTTGATGAAGTATGTGCTATCAAGTTTCAAAGATATGAATTCCTTCATAATTATTTCACTCATTTTTTATCTGTACATGTATCCTACTTTAACTGTTTAATGTTATACATTTTTGGGTTTTTATTTTTGTCATTTTTAGAACTACCAGAGACATATCCATATTATTGCTCTTTTTTAGGAATCATGTCTTTTTTCACAGTTTTATTGAGTCATTCTAATCCATTAATTTTTTATTTTCATTAAATTTCCTATGAATCTTTAAAAAAAAGAGCAGGAGAGAGAGAGAGAATGGAAATACAAAATCAATTTTACTTATTTTTTCATCTAGCCTTTGTTTATCTGAAACTTAATTTTATATGTGGTGCTGGGGTTTGAACCCAGGTCCTCATGTATGCCAAGCAAGCATTCCAACTGCCTAGCCACCACTCTAGTCCCTTCTATGGCTATTCTAGGAACCTTCTATGATTTACTTCTTTGCTTGTAGAACTGAAAATTTTGCTCATTTTTTCATATTTAACAGTAAATTAATAAGTATGCGCATTCCTTGAGTATAGCTTTATGTGAGAGAATATTTGAACTATAGCTATAATTTGATATGAAATAATTTTGAAAAAAATTAAAGATAATGTTTTTGCTTCCATCAAAATCAAAATTTTAAAAATGTTTTGAGTTTATTGATTATTATTTTTATAATTATAATTATTTAGAGATAGTCTTATAAAAGTTGCTACTGTAGTAGTAAGTATTTGGTTTGTTTGCATGATAATTGTGACTTGTAAAATTTCTACTCTTGGAGATGGATTTGTTTTTAGTTTTGGTTATGACCCATCTTTATAAATATTCCATTGGCATCAAAATAATACATTTCTGTAGGTGTATATTTGATATATGTCTATTAAGGGTATACTAATTAATGAAATCCTCCATATAATTTTTTAAAAATTGTTATTTTCTTAAATGTGTCAAAGACTGAAATTTTTGTTTCAGTTTCTAACTATAATTGTGATTATTGTCAATTTTGTATTTCAAATTTACATTCCCTTGGGTTGATTTCTAACAGTTTTTATTTGTATGATTCAGTAGTTTATTGTTCAGTTCATATATGTCGTATCTTTATGGTGGATTACTCCTCTGCACTGGATGTATAGCTCAGTGGTGCACCATATGTTTATATACAAAACCCTGGGTTTGTTCCTAGGATAAAAACAAAACACTTAGTGTATCTTTACATTCTCAGTTATCTGGCATTTATTTTTTTGCATCTGCTTTCTCCATTTTCATTTGTCTGATCTGTTACTGTTCTAGTTTTCTGTAGTTATTGTTTTAGGCTTTTCTGTTCTCAAACAGCTTATATTCTAGTGTGCTTTTGTGTTTTGACTTTATGAGACATTACCCTTTAACAATTTACTTTATTTTTATAGCTGAAATATTTTGGCTTACTTGCTGTACTTTTCTTTCCTACTTTTTTTTTTTTAATAGAAGTGATTTGGAAGTTGTAGTTTCATGGGTAAATTAAAAACTCTGCTGATGCATTCAATTCAATTAAATAAAAATCAATTTCATCCAGTGAGTGGGTGAATTGCATGAGCTAGGAACATGAAAGTGATCAGGCTTCTTCCCTTTGAAAACTCCTCTTTCATCCTCAATGGTCACTACAAAAGCTCCTTGCAGTACCAAGGTGGTGATGGTCTTCACACTCAGCCTTGCTTATTTTACCTTCCTTCTGCCCGCTCTAATACATTGTCATATGCCAAATGGTGTAGGCTCATTACCATTTTAACCTGTTTCTTCAAAAAAATAATTAAACCCATGCAAAGATTCACGGATCACATAACAGGAGCTCACATACTCTTTACCTAGATTGGCCGAATGGTAGCATATTCTACATTTGCTGCGTGTGGACATGTACGTCAGTCCATGCACACCTATGTGCTGAATCATTTGACAATAGGTTTCCTTGTAATATCCTTTCATTCCTAAATTCTTTAACTCAAGTTTCTCAAGAATAAAGATATTCTTAAATATAACCATAGCACAATTGTGAAATAGTAGAAATTTAGCATTGATAGATTTGCTGCTTTGTATGTAGCTCATATTTGAATGTTGCTAATCATCTCAATATTATCCTTCAGAGAACAGCAAAATCTATTTTCTTTAGTGACCACCTTAACCAACCAATCAAAGCTGACGTCATGTCACCAGTGCTGCCACAATCCCACCTCATGTGCCTCCCTGTAGGGTGTTCCAAGAAGAATGCTGTATCATTTCAGTGGAACCCTGCTCAAAGTGCATAATCTGAACTTAATCATGGGGCATCATCAGGCCAACCCAAGGTGGGTGAGATTCCTCAAAATAAATGGTCTCTGCTATTCAAAAATGTCATGTTAAGAAACTCAAAGAAAGGGTGAGAAACTACCAGATTCAGGAGAATGAAAGCTAGAATTGACTGCCAACTCTAACCATGGATGAGGCTGGAGTGAAATACTCTAAGGCAGAGGTTGGACAACTATTTCCATAAAGAGGCAGATAGTATTTTAGGCTTTATGGGCAAAATGGTCCCATTGCAACTTCTCGACTCTGTCACTGTAGTGCGAAAACAGCTGCAGACAATATGTAAACAAACATGTATGATTTTGTCCTAATATAACTTTGCTTATGAAATTAGAGAATGACTAGGCTATAGTTTGAAACCCTGGCTCAAAAGGCATTATTGGGACAATTGGACTAAATTTGAATATAAAGAGAGGAATCAAACTTTTGTTTCATCAGTATTAAATTTCCTAATATTAATAACTCTTTAAAGATTATACAAGAGAATGGGCTTCTTAGGAGATTATGCAGAGAGAATATGCAGAGGTAAAATTACAGATATGTAAGTAGATAAATAGCTGTGTGATTGGTATATAGTAATTAGATTATCTTATTTATAACTTTAATTTGTATTTTTTCCCTTGGTGGTCCAGGCTCTAACCTGGGGTGATGCATTGCTTTCAGTCTTCTTGATTTCTCCTCTTTTCTTCCTCTTTCTTGACTTTGACATTTTTGAAGAGTTGAGGTGCTTGTTATGTTTATTTGTTTCGTTGTTCCCTTAGAATACCCTTCGATTTGTGTTTGTCTCATGATTAGATTCAGGCTACATAATTTTGGAAGGATTGCTGTAGAAACAACATTCTGACTTGCTTGGTACATCCTATCAGGAGGCAAAGGATGCCAATTCATTCCATTGTTGGCAAAATTGACACAGATCACGTGGTAAACATCTATTTTTCCAGATTTCTTTAATGGCAACTTGATCCATCATTCCAATTTATCATTTTCAAATTTATTCAACCTTTAGAGTGAGAGCTGACATCTTCCTCTGTTCATAGGAGCCTTCTTTTTTAGCATTGTAAACATTCACATAAAAGAACCATCTGCATTGTCTTGGTGATCTTTAAACTCAATAGGTCCTGTTGAAATCTTCTTGTAAGAGTCAGCATTTGTTTCTGCCACATTGAAAATTTTTTTCCATTATATTTGCACGTAACAGTGCAACACAAAGGCTGAACTTCTTAATCATGTGGGTTGGCCCCTTGCAGAGGCCCAATGTGTTTAAAAACACACTCTTATATTTAAAGGTTATTGTGCGAATATCAAGTAACTACCACAGCTGGGTGTGAGGTGATGGCTTTGATTCGTGGGCCTTTCAGGGCTTCTGTATTTGCATTACTGTACTTCGAAGGTTTTATTAAAAGTTGTACATTATAATGACTCAGATTTTTAAAAAAATGAATATGAGGGTAAAGATATTGATGTACCAGCCACATGGCTAATTAAGAATTTGGAAAATCAAAAATGTAAGGCTTTGAATGTTCCAAATTATTTTGAGGAAAGAAAAAGGAACAGGTTCAGTTGGAAGTATGGCTCTCAAAATTATTTCCTTTGCTTTAGCTCATACCTCATAAACACTGACCAGGATTCCAGGACCCCAAGGGATTTCATTTCCATCAAAGTACTCAGGTACATGTTAAAGTAGGTCACCAGATTTGCTTTACCCTGGAACAATTATAGGCATATGATGGATGACAAGCATAATGAATAAATGAATGATAAAAGGAGAACAAGAGGATGTCTCCAATCCAAGTACAGCAATGAGTTTAGCCATGTGGCGCATGCCTTCCGAGGAAAGCAGCAACACGACATGCCCACCTGTGATGGAGAATGCCATGCACCATACAAAGCCAGCTGATTAAGAGAATTCTCGCACTTGACATATTTTTGAAGCTGAAATAGGAAATCATCTGTGCTTCCTTCACCTTGATGGATGTGACCACGTAGTACATTTTGGCTTTGAAAACAAATATACCCAGAAGAGTGAGAGGGAATCAACTGCTCAAAGAGTAAACTCAGGAGCCACTGTCCTCCCAATTATCTTCGAGAGAGATAAAGATTTATTGAAGGATGTTTGTTCAGCATGATCAATGGCTTCCTGTCTAGCTCCATGTACCCAGCAGAAAATTTTCATTTTATGTGGTGAGTGGAGAACACCAATTTATCTCTCTTTTCAGAGGCTATGCTTGACTGGAGATGTAGAAAGTGAGCATACCTATCTTGGGCTCTTTCATCACTATCTTCATAGAAAGGGGTTTGATAAATCCACATTAGAAAAATATCCAACTGGGCCTGTACTTTCCATAGAAAGTTTTGATGGTCAGTCTTCTCAGATTTGGTTTGGTTAAAAAAAAATTAATTAAAAAAAACTGGGCACAAATGACTGTAGGGGGAGTGGAGAGGGGCAGAGCAAAAGTCAGAAAACAAAATTGCTTGTCAGGCTCTGAGATGCATGGAGCAGAGTTACTGTTGGGCAAAAGTTAACCTAAGATGCCCAGAGTCACTCTAGCAAGAGCCCTGTGACTAACAGTTCAAGCTGTAACTGAGTTGTGAGACGGAGGAAGAATGGAGACTGACTGGGCATGCATTGAGTAGCATTTTTCCCAAGAGCTCTGCTCATTTTCAAAATGCCCACTGTGTTTCCTACAGCCCACAGAGGCCCAACCCAAACTTGGTCAGTAATCTGTACTATGGGTATGACAAGAATGGCTATTGGAAATCGGAAAATATTTTTCAAGACAATGCCTGCTGATGGTAGGACAGATTCCTACTTTGCCCCCTCCCCTAATACTGTCTACCCATTTACCTTAACTCTCTGTTCCTCAGAGACTGCATAGTCCTATAAAAGCTTCCTTAGATAGCCATAGCCATTTTCACATATATGATCTGCTTCTAACCCAATTTTCCATCTCAGTTAACAAGACCAAGTGAGGTGAAGCAATTTGACCTTGATTCCCAGTGAGCCTGTAACTGAGTCTACATTTAGAAGAGAATTCACCTCTCTTCTCCCCAGACTGCTCACGACGGCCACTCTGTCCGTGAGCCTTTCAGCTGCACTTAGATATGGTCCAGATTAATATCCACTTAAGCATCAGATGGATGGTTGCCAGCCCACACCAGCTGGCAGGCCACGTTGAAGAGTCCTTCACCCCTCCTCAGCCAGGCACTATCAATCCTTCCACCAGTCAATCAAGCAATCAATTAACTTTTGTAAATTAGTAAAAGAAAATTTTCCAAAGGGCATGCTTGTCCCCCAATCATGCCTTTTGGCACTTCTATCACTGAGAACCATCTGACAGCTATTTTTAAAAAGAAGCAGGAAGAAGGCAAAAGAGTCTTCAGAGGAACTTTCTTACTCAATTGCCTGAGACAGGGTATTTTCTAGCTTCTTATTCTGTTCTTTCTGTTAAGAATTCATTCATTTTTTAAAGCAGTGAAACTATCTATAATCTGATGCATTGAAATAGTTTTCCAATTACTAATGAATCCAATTTTTAGAACTACCATTCAATTTGGAGGCTTTAATTATGGACATCTTTCCAAATCTGATCAGAGTTCCCAAGATGTGTTGGACTGTGGCTTTATATTTTATTCCAGGAGAAAATAATCTACTCTTAGTTGCCCAGAGTGCTTGCTTAGGATTATGGCAATCAGGAACATTAAGTTGGCAAAAGCCTGGGTAATTCAGATAGATGTGGACCCTGCCTTGAAGGACTTAGAAGCATATAAAGGTACAGAGATGACTTAGGACAAGCAGGAATTCAGCACATCAGTGGGGGCTGTGTGAATTCTGTAGGAGGAAAGGTAAACGAGTCAGAGGCTCTTGGAGACTGGTGGCAGTGGTTCCATGGAGAACTTGTTCTAGACTTTCCCTCCCAATCTAACTCTGGATATGGTGACATTAGCAGGAATGGGAGCATGTGGCATATGATGAGCATTTCAGCTTCTGCCTGCACAGACCATACTATCTGACAGAGAGTCCATTGACTCACAGAGCAGACTTTATTGGGGCAAGATATGTAGTTCCAGCCTTCCATATATGAGCACTTTACTTCCTGGGAAAGGCCAACCCAAGGAACAGTAAGACAAAAGATGCAAAGCTCTGAGCCTAATGCCTTGGATAGAGCAGAAGCTTAATACATATTTCTTAAATGAACAAATCAATGGGTGGATGGATGCAAGGTTATTCCCTTGCTACATTCAGATTCTTGTAGGGTCTGTGATTTGGAGATTAGTAAGAATCCTAAGTGTCTTTGCTAATCTCACCAACCACTCCAGATCTGAGATATCTGAAATATTAGCCTAACAGACAAGCACCCACTCACAGCAACATAGTAGGAAAGATAGGAACCAGGGATTATCACTAACATTGGTCCAGAGTGCACTATGTCAGGAGCTATTCCAAATACATTTGCCTTGACCTTTTAACCTTCACAACAACCCAATAATATAGATGCAATTATTACCCCCACTAACAGAGGAGAAAATTGGAGTTAATAAAAACTAAATAATTGCTGAAATATATTGTAATTACAGTATTTGAATCAGGAAGTTTGGGCTCAGAGCGTGAATTCCTAACTTCTGTATTAACTGACTCTGCAGGCAGGATGAACTTCTGAGAGCCTAACAGTGAAGAATACAAAACTGGCCCTGATGGAAGAAACTCCAAATACTATAACCAGATGGAGGCTCGTCTTGAGGAAGAATGTGAAGATGGGAATACCCGGGCAACAGATGACTCACAATCAGAAGGAGGCAGCTTATGGCTCAAGGCAGTCCATCAGTTTGGCAAAAAAAATAAAAAAATAAAAAAATAAAAACAAAACAAAAAAAAAACCTGTCAGAACCTGGATTTATAAAGACAGGGATTTCCCCTTGGAAGAGCAATGTGGCAGTGACTAGGCAAGATGTGACCCCAGAAAAGTGTTCAGAGCCAGAGAGCAAAGAAAGAAATGAGGCAGGAAGATAAATCTGCTGCACTGTGGACATGTGGTGAGGATTAGTGAAAGTCCACAGTCAAATGGGGATAAGCTAGCATCCAGGGATAGGGTGGCAAAACTAATCCAGTCTCAGTCTGCAAATGGCTTGGCCTGTTGAAATTTAGCCAGATTTTCTCAAGGCCTGGATGACCTGAGTGAAAAGTTTCCAGGCCTCATGGACTCTCAGGAAACCTGACTGCTGAGGTCAGAAGGCAACAAGTATGCAAAGGTAGGCACAGAAACGAGCCATCTGTCCCAGGGATGGGAGAACAGTTGGTAGACAAGTGTTCCTGGCAAGAGGCTGAGACAGACTCCAGTATTTAGAGTAGCCATTCAAGCAGAAGATGAACAGATAATTGGCAGATGGGTGGCATCAGATATCCAGGGTATGATAGAAAGATAGCCAGATGGTATCTGTTGATTACCACAGCTATACGAGGAGATATACCTGGCAACAGGTGGCTATGGTCTACATGAGGTCCAGGTAATTCACTTGATGAGGACAGAGATGAGCAGAGGTGCTGGTAAGTGGAGCTAGGGTGCCACATCACAGATGATTGGCATTCAGATAACATCATGGGATCTCAACAAGTCTAGGTATCTTTTGCTTTCCAAATTCTGTGCTCTCCAAACTTGAGTATCTGTGGTGTTGGATAGGTAGTGATTCTAGCATGAGGAATCAAGTCTTATAGGGATTAGGTTATTTGAAATAGATTATTCTGAAATTGGAATGACTGAGGAGGACCTAGATGCCAGCGTAGCAAATAGGATTCTCAAATAAGTCCTATATGGTCTTTGCTTATAGGGTCTTAGCCTATGAACTGATCAGACAGGCTGTAATATCCTGATCCACAGGTCAGTGTCACCCTTTAAGGTTCTAGTTTCCTACACAAGTTTCCCATGCCACAAGAAGCCCTGTGAAGCCAGGAATGGGCCCAATATTATGAAAGTGATTATAGTAGTCTCCCTTACCCACAAACGACATGTTCTAAGACCCTAGAGGATGCTTTAAACCACAGGTAATAGCAAAATCTATATGTGCTATGTTTTACATAGATAATATGTAAATATGGATGTTACACATACACACCTATGGTAAAGTTTATTTAATGAATTAGGCATAGTAGGAGATTAACAATAATAAATAATAGTAAAGTAGAACAATTGGAACAATATGCTATAATAAAATTGCTAGCATCACCACTCTTGTGTTTTGGGGCCATGTAAGAGCTACAAGAACACAAGCACTGTGGTTCTGTCTGAGTCAGTCTGATAACTGAGAAGCCTACTAGCAGACTTATGAATCCATAGCATAGACACCAGAGATGATTCATATACTAGTTAGGACAAAGAAGGATGGTGTAAGGTACCATCAGACTACTCAGAATGGACACAATGCAAAACTTATGAATTGTTTATTTCTGGAATATTCACTGAATATTTTTGGACCAAAGTTGATCATGGGTATTTGGAAGTACAGAATACGAAACCATGAATAAGGAGGAACTACTGTATGCTTCAGACCCAAGAGGCTCCTGTAAAGGCCCTACCCAGGAGTTTCAGACCACAGGGCACTTTCTCTATCAAAGGATTTCTCCACCTGTTTGGTGGAGATGATCAACCCAATCCCTCCAGCCCTATTAGGGATCTTAATGTGTTACTCCAACTAGGTAACAAATTTGCATCGAACAAGGACATGCTGACCGTGCCTTAGTGCGGAAGAGTGATGGATGGCATGGGAAATGTGGCCATCACAGCAGACTGGCTAACGAGATGTTTGAGAGCAGGGGTCTCTGCTGGGCCTCTAAATCACACCTCGCGCCAGGATGCCTCCATCCACCACAAACTCGAGTAATAATTTAATCGCTGGCTGTCAAGGCCAAAGCCACATCTTGCTGAGGAATGGAATGGCCCTTCTGATTGTCTGCCCTTATTATCTGCCCTATCCAAGAAATCAGGAGAGGTAACAGTGGAAATTTCCTATATAGGCCAATATCAATTAGCATGATGATAACATTTCCTTTACCTTAATCCTTACATTAAAAAGGTAACTTGAAGTAACCTGATATTAACTAATCTGTTATTTTTTTTTTCATTGTTTTTCTGCCCTGTCCTTTCTTGGAAGGAAAGTAACTTTGAAATGATCAATCTGTTTTCTGTTCTTAATTTCTACTTTCTGTAATCTTTCTCTGTCTATGCAACCGATCTCTTCTGCTCAGCCCATCATCTACTTATTCTGCTTTATGGAATGAAGTGTTGACCAATTCTAGAATTGAAAATAAAGTCAATTAAGATCTTTAAACCAGCTTGCTATAATTTTTGTTCTCTGACAGACCAACTGTCAGTTCCTGGGGGAAGCCTTCCCTGCCCCCTCTCCTGGTGATTAGTCAGATGCTCTGTGACACTTGTAATCACATCTTTCTTGTGTGGCCTTTTGATTAGTATCCAACTCCTTCTCTGGGTTATAACTCCACTAATTTCATTCATGCCAGCACACAACATAGAACATTATATTTCTCAGATGTCCAGTGACAAGCTATTGAATAAATTAATAAATGAATGCCTTTAGTAAATATACCAAGAGCCCTGAGCCACACCCATATCTCCACACATGGATATTCTCTGACTTGGGATGTTCAGCTTACAATCTTTTCGCTTGAAAGTGGTATAAAAGTGACACATATTCAATAGAAAATGTATTTCAGATTTTGAATTTTGATATTCTTCCAGGATAGTGTTTTGTGGTATGATACTTTTTGGTGATGCCAGCTGCAGTATTGAAACTCAGCTCCTAGCAGCCACGTGGTTGTAAGAGTAAACAACCGAGACTCTACTGTATGTTGTACTGTTAAGATCTACAGTAAGAATGAATCTTCAGTCCGTGAAATTGTGAAGCAGGTAAAGAAATATGTGCTAGTTTTGCTGTCACACCACAAATGCAAAAGTTACGGCCACAATGTGTGATAAGTAAGTTAAGATGGAAAAAGACATTAAAATTGTGGGCAGAAGATGGAAACAGAGAACAAGTTCCACTTGATGGCAACATGTCTGCACCAGAGGCATTGAGCCGGTACAAGAATAAACCATGAAATTCTCCGAAAAATATAAAGATTACTGGAGAGGCTGTGTCTACCAATGAAGACACTGCTCTCACATCTCTGGCAAAGTTGAAGAAGTTGATTAAAAAAACCAATACTAGGGACTGGGAGTGTTTAACTCAGAACATGAGGTTAGTATGCAGAAAGTCCTGGGTTTGATCCCTAGCACTGGGGGTTATAGGTGGCTGTGTTAGTTAACTTTCTGTCACTGTGATAAAAATTCTTGAGAAAACTAAATTATAAGAAGGAAAGTATTTATTTTGTCTCATGGTTTCAAAGATTTAGACTATGGTTGATTTGCTCTACTAATTTTGGGTGCTGTACTGATGCAGAATGTCATGCCAGGAATGTATAATGAAGCAAAATTGCTTGAATGGTGGCCAGCAGGTAGCAAAAGGACAGATAGGAAGTGGACAGGATCCCAATATCCCCTTCCAGGGCATGTCCCCAGTGACCTAACTTTCTTCCATTAGGCCCCACCTCATAAAGGTTTCATCACCTCCCAATTGCTCCATACTCAGGGACCAAGACTTCTTCAACACATGGGCCTTTTAGAGAAATCTGGATCCAAGCTATAGCAGTTAGCATCCAAAGCAAATCCTCAATTAATTATTCAATTAGTTATTAGCTATTGTTAATCTCTTATTGTAACTAATTTATATATTAAAATGTACGGTATGTATATATGTATGCACAGGAAAAAAACATTATGTATAAGGTGCAACACAATTCACAGATTCAGTCATCCATTGTTGATCCTGGAATGTCTCTCCCAAGGATAAGAAAGGGAAAAACATCCAATGAAGAATGGGGATAATGAGAGTAGCCTTCTGGGTTTTTTTGTGGTGAAGATTAAATTATAAAATACTTATAAGCACCCTAACTTATTGCCTGGAAAACATGGTGGCACTCTGCACCTTTGAGTTCTTTTTTCCTCTTATTCCCCATATTCAAGAGTGGTGACACCTCTCTCCTCCTATCTGAGATTATACCCTGCACTTTGCCCTATAGCACAGGGACACTTAGTGCTAACCATATTGACTTTGACATTAAATTCATCTACAGAGTGGCCATGGCAATACTTTATCTTTTGCAAGCCTTACTTTTCGCACAGATAAAGTGGGTATTTTAATAACACATACCTCATAAGATTGTCATTGATTAACATTAAAGCATACTCAGAATAATCCTTGACATGGTATTCAGGAATTAATGGTTATTGTTCTTAGGTTTATAGCTATCACAAGGAATCAATTTGTTACACATGGGAAAGGAATTTATTAATACTGGCATAGTATTCATTCATACCCTAAATATTCTAGAAGGATCTTATAGATGAATCAGTTAGATGGGCATTCCTCTGACCGGAAAAGAAATCTATCAAGCCAGGGGAGCATTGCCATGCTGTTTTGATGAGAAGATTGCTTTTTGTAAGTTGGATTCTGAGTCTTATCAATTCAGCAAAATGCATTTTACTGAGACTTGAAAATGCTTGCTTGATCATATTTCCATTTATCCTTTCTGAATACAGCTCTCTTTCAACCTTGCTAAGATTGTCAGTTGCATTTCTCAATTCTCAAAAGACATCCTAGAGAATAAAAGGAAATTCTGTCCACTGAAGTTGGCTGTGTATTAGTCATAAAAGAGTTCATAGGAGACCAACTTGAGTTGTAGGTGGGCAAGGAAAAAAACTGCAAAGTAGAGGACCAATGAAGGCCAAAGGAGAAAAAAGGAAGAAAGGGTGGAAGCAAGGCAAGAAGGAAGGGAAGAAAACTTTACTATGAAGGACAGGTTGTGCATGATTTCTTGTACAGAAGCAAGACCACCTCATCAGAGGCAGGGAAATTAGAGAGGAGCCTGTGCTAATATCAAACTGTTCCCAAGAGGTTTCTCCAAATAGGACGTTATGAAGAGGAGGTTAGGACTCCATCCAGGGAGCCCAACAGCAATCCCTTATCCTCAGGCAAAGAATTTGCTGAGTGTGCTTGCAAGTCAGCTGTATGCTTATACATCCTGCCAGAGCACTGAGAATTGCTTACAGAAACTCCGGCAAAAAGGTACTACAGAGAGAGCAGGAAGAGGCCAAGTAGGTCATTGGAAATACCTTGTAAAGAATCCTATCAGAAGGTCAGTTTTCTACGCGGATTTTACTTCAGGTACTCTCTACAGGTCAGGAATTAGAATTAGGAAATTAACATCCCCCTTTAAGCAGTACAGGTTTAAGCTCTGGCCTGTCCCAAGGGAAACAGAACTTATGGAGACTCTGTCTTGTGTGGAAATGTGGTAACTTGATCTGAAACTGCTGATATAAGTTATTCCAGCTCAGCTACTGTGGCTCAGTAATACTTCAGTGGTTCTTCACTATTAATGAGGGTCAAAGAGGAATATTTGAAAGCAGCAGAACCATACACTCTGGAATGAATGATAAGCAATTATATGTAATTATTTTTGGTACACATGTACACACTCATTAAGCTGTAATTCATATGCTTTTGGATTCTCTGTGATCTCTAATAATTTCCTTAACATGAAATTTAAGAGCTATTTGTTCCTTTTAGTCAGGTATCATCAAAGAAAACATCTCTTTCCTATTCCTGTTTCCTTCTTCTCTATGTCTCCCTCATTGACTCACTTTTCTATTTTCACTAATGCAGCAGATTGGAAGAATAATGTGACCCTTGGCACCGCAGAGACCAGAGCTCAGATCTGTCTATGCCATTCACTTAGAGTATTGCTTCAGGCAAGCTGTTAAACTCTTTGAGTCCCTTACCTCCAGTAGACAGTCAGAATGACAATAATCACCCTCTTCAGGATTGGCATATGATTAAATGTCACTTTGGAGGCAACACAACTTAGACCATGATTGGCAAGAGTAAGGCTAAGTAAACGTTAATTCTTCTTCTCTTTTGCTTCCTTTTCATTTCATATTTACTTCTGTCTTATATTAACTACAAATAACTTTTCAATCCACTCTTTCTCAAAATTCATACTTTAATCTGGAATCTTCATCACCCATTTGCTAAGCTGTAGCTACCCGTATTCGTTATTTGATGCCCTTTATGATTGTGCTCAGCTTGAGCTTTGGGAGGTCTCTTCCCATATTCTAAACCAATCACTGGAAGAGGATTTGGCTTCTTTTTTTCTATCTGCTTTCTGTGGGGATGAAGATTTTTTTGGTTTGCCATAGCTTTTTGAGACAAGAGGACCACTTTCAAATTAAATATTCATTAAAAATTTCCCTCTGGCTGACAAAGTCATTGATTTTGCTACAATTCCAAACATAGCCCTAGGTAATTTAACCATTCCTTGCACTACCACAGTTGATAGAGACAAAGCAAGAAGCAACTTCCATTTACATTGGTTTTGGATCCAAACCTTCTTGTTCTTGGAGCTGAGAAGGGGGTCCATATGTTTGGACTAGAGTGGCAGGGGCTTTGGAAATCAGCAATTGCAGTTGGCAGGGGAGTGGGTCCCTGCGCTGATTAGGGCAGCGTGTTCATGAGTGAGAATAATTATGTTGACAAAAAGGGTAAGGGTAAGGGCAGCTTGTAATTACAAACAGATGTATTTAAATAGTGGCAAGCAGTCTTTCAGGGGCCCAAAAGACTGAGGGACCCAACAGACTAATACTTCAGCACGGAAATAGGACAGAAGTGCTAAAGGACCTGATACCCCCAACATGGCAAGTCAAAAGTAATTAAACTATTTTCAGAGAAAATAAACATGAGGAAATTGGACAAGGGGGGCAGTATAAGATATTTTTTTAAGAGAGAAGGACAGTGAGTGAGAGAGAGAGACAGAGAGAATCATTTTTTATTGAATTTTTCACATGGCTTTCGTTGCTCTGACACTTAGCTGTGTACCTGGGTTGCTGGGGTTTGAACCCATGTTCTCACACGTGCGGGGCAAGTGCTGTAACCACTGAGCCACAGCTCCAGCCCCAAGGGGGCAGTATAATGAGAAAAACTTAGATTTTAGAACCAGATACTCTGTTTCAAATGCTAGATATAACACTTATAGCTGTGTGACTTCATATTAGCTACCTGAGAAAAAGAGTCAGTTTCTTCACCTATGAAATGGCTAGAATAGTACCTATATAACAGAGTTGCTAGTAGAATTTAGGAATATATGTATACCACCTAGCATGTGATAGACATAAAAGAGATGCTACTATTCCAAACCAAAGTCACCTCTTGTAAAATCTTGTAACTGAACTTCCTGCTTCCAATCTGCTCTCAGGATTATCTGCTCTCCAAAGGTATTCTTTAAAAATATGAGTCAGAGGGCTGGAGCGATGGCTCCAGGTTATGGCGCTTGCCCAGCATGAGCAAGTATACGGGTTCAAACCCCAGCACCCACATACACAACTAAGTGTTAGAGCAACGAAAGCCACGTGAAAAACTCAATAAAATTGATTCTGTCTCTCTCTCTCTCTCACTGTCCTTCTCTCCTAAAAAAATAAAATAAAATAAAATAAAATATATATATGTCAGAATTCTCAACTTCCCAAATTTCCTCATAATTTCCCATTACACTTTGACTAAAATCCATAGGCTGTTATCCTATGAGATGTATGTAGGCTTAGACCTTCAACTCTCACTTACAGTTCCCTTCAATCAATCTCCCTTTCTCTCTCTCTCTCCTTCCTCTTCTTCCACTTTCCTTCCTTCTAATGCCCTGCATCCAAGATCTCTTGGTTCTTTCACCATTTTATGTTTGTTCCATTATTTGTTTATGTTGGTTATTTCTTATCACTCATTTCCCAGCTTACATAGCATACCTCAAAAGAGACCCCCCTCCTACTGCTGTCTTGGTTTGAATTTCCTAGAAATAGAGATCTAGGAAAAACATTATGGAGGGGCAAGAAAGGCAGAGACAGGAAGGAAATAAATACCAAGAATGGAGTCTTAGATGTAGTCTTAGGTAACATCTACTCTTAGACTGACCTATGGATTATAATGGCCATGATCTTGAGCACAAATCATACCTCCTGGGTGGTCAGACTTGAATTATGGGGTGATGTTTTTGTCTACTTTATCAACCAGTCATTGACTATCTCACAGTCATTTCCTATAACCCAAGGACAATTCTCCTAAAGTTGAAATTTAAGCTTCTGGCCAGACTTGTTCTCCGCTGCTGAATGATGAGTACACCAACTTCTGAATAGGATCTAGTCCACCCGTATAATCACATAGCCCAAAGTTGTCCTCTATACACTCTATCTAATAAACCTACTTCATTAGATATGAATTATATACAATTATTCTTGCATGATATTTTACTTGGTAGATTTTTTATCTCCTTGACTATGATTTTTTTTTTGGTGCTGGTGACTGAATCCAGGGCCTCATGCAGGCTAGGCAAATGCTCTATCACTGAGCTGCAAACCCAGTCCACTGAATATAAGATTCCTGTTAGTTAACTTCCCATTGTTTATGACAAAAACACTTGAAAAAAGCAACTCCAGTGAATAAAGGGTTATTTGGGCTCATAGATTCAAAGGCTTCAGTCCACAATCAACTCACTGCATCATTTTCAAGCCTGCAACATGGTGGAAAAGGTGTGGTGTAGCAGAGCTGCTCACTTTCAGCCTGGAAAGGGAGAGAGAGAGAGAGAGAGAGAGACAGAGAGATACTGAGAGAAGAGACCAGGGACAGGCTGGGGACAAAATATGCCCTTCCACAGGGGGCCTCCAATGGTCTACTTCCTGCAACTAAGCCCATCTCCTGCAATCCATTCAACTCCACCACCTCCAATAGTCTATTCAACCATGAATTCATCAATAGATTAATCCTATGTGATCACTGCCCTCATAATCCAATCACTTTTCAAGAGCCCTCACATCTGAACATCACTGTACTTGGGGACAAAACCTTTGATACATGAGCCTTTGGGAGACATTCCAGATCCAAAGTGTAACAAAATTTTAAGAGCAGATCTGTGTCTGTTTTGTTCACGAATTTACCTCTAGACTCTAGAAAAAAATGCTGGTTCAACAAAAGAATATGGATCACCACATACCTTCTCCATCTGAAATGGGAAAAAATTTACATTCAAATAAAGAATGTTATCAAAAGCAAAATGTAAAGATTGGATTGTTCCTGTCATGGTCACCTGATCCCCTGCTTTCCTTTGTTTCTATGCCATTTTTATTTTCCATCCGTGAAAAATTGTCTTTTTTTAAAGCATTTTAAAGATTCTTAATTATAAACGGTGTTTCCTAAAACAATGATATCTGCCAGGGAGGCAAAGTCAGCTTTCAGCACTTATCCTGAGATATTTACAGAACAGATTTGAAAACAGGGAAAGGAAAGCTGTCCCTAGAAGCTTATCTCCTCAGCTTATTTAATATGATTTCCCTTCAAAGATATTCCCCAATCAATTAATTGCTAGAGGGACCAGGTTTTAAGAAATAAGTATTTGCTACAGATGATGTCATTCCCTCCCCACACACCCCCAGATCTTTCATGTGTATCACAGCACAATATGTGTGTCACTTGTCTCCTTCTCCCTCCTTGTCTT
The DNA here is from genome assembly GCA_004027875.1 of Aplodontia rufa. Taxonomy (NCBI): domain Eukaryota; kingdom Metazoa; phylum Chordata; class Mammalia; order Rodentia; family Aplodontiidae; genus Aplodontia; species Aplodontia rufa. The sequence continues at coordinate 99,229 of PVKS010002569.1, forward strand.
TGGGGAAAGGAGATTATGGTCAACAGCAACGTGTTAGAGAATTAATAGAATAATGAGATGTGTACCTCCGCTTTACACTGTGTGTGCACAAATCATAAAGCATACTCCCAACCCCCATTGAAAAATGAGGGATGCCAACAGCTTTTGTAGCAGCCTTTCTGAAAGTTCTAACTTCCCACGGACCTTCTGGCCATCAAAAATTCCAACAATTGTCTGAGAAACGCTGGGCTTCTTAAATAAAGAACCAGAGGCAGGAGGAATATAAGGCAATCCTGTTGCACATAGGGATGTGTAGGAGTCATGAGGGCTGGTGCATTATAATATAAAGTAATAATATGCTATTTGAAGCATTTACAAACCACCAAGCATTGTGCTCTGCAATTTTAAACATTATCTCATCAGATCCTTTTAAAATGTTGTGAGACGCATGACATGATTGTTTTACAGAGAAGGAAACTGATACACGTAGAAAATATGCACTAGATACAGTTGGTTTAGGGGACTATTCCCCCCGCCCCCCGTCCAGCATCCATTACCATTCCTCTGGCCATAATGTCCTGATTTGCTTTTGGGAATCCTTTTCCCTGATTTTCAGTACAAGAGTTTGGTTTTGTTTTTGATTTGGTGGTTATCATTTTGTGGTGCTGGAGTTTGAACCCAGGTCCTTCTGCATGCTAGATAAACATTCTACCACTGAGCCACATCCCCAGCCCTTAGTAAATGAATTTTGGGTTGGACCCAGCCCATTTTGTGATTTATGCCTAATTGGTCAGATTGTTGCACTGTCTTGGCCATCATTCAGGTTTAGGGATGAGCGCATAGTCTAAGTCGAGCAAAAACACTAAGTTCCTGGAGTTTTCTGGAAATGTTAGAAATGAAATGATCTTTTTCTTCTGGGATTGCTCAGGCAAGATAAGTATAATTATGACAAATTTGTAACCTCAAAGGGAGAACTTGCTGACCAGAAGCTGACATTAAGGAAAATAGAGACAGGAGATAAAGATGGACATCGTTCTAGTGTCATAGTTTGGGTATCTGTGTTCAACCATTGCTAAAGTAGATTTAAACCACTGGATTTTTTAGGGAGCTAATAACAGATTATCTTTAGACCATTTAAAAAGGATTTCTCTTTCATGCAACTGGGTGAGTTTTAATATGAAATTAAATAAGTAATGGTTGACCTTAGATATTAACTGATGACTGGCTAAACCCCAGATTCTGGTGTGTGTAGCAGAACAAATGTACTCCCAGGATCACATGAAGAAAAGCAAATGAGTTTGAAATCTTCTGAACTTTTGATTACTTTAAACACAGACCTTACACAACTAGCCACAGAACTAGCCTAGACGAGGAAGAATGAGGACTAGGGATACAGACAAAAGCACTAAAGGAATCTGGGGTTGTAATCAAACAGCACTTTGTTTGAATCTCAGCTCTGTTGCTATCAAGTGACTCTGGAGAATTGCTGAACCTGCTTACACCTTCATTTTCTCAACAATGAAATGTGATAAAAAACCTACATCATGGGGCTGTTCTGAGAAATAAGTAACAGCACATATCTAAAGTGCTAGCAAGTATAGCCACTCCATGAATGCTTGTTCCCAACTCCAAGTAAGCTGCAGTCTCTCAGAGTGTAACTATTGAAGCTCACAAATACTAGCATAAGGAAGTGGTTAGGAATTTTCTCCCCATGTTCATCCCAAATAGTAGTTCCAGGTTTTCAGACAAGTAAGGGAAGCAGGTACAGGTTCATTATCTAAGGGTTCAAAACTGGGTAGATGTATTCTTTATAGTCTCAGAAGGAGGGCAGCTATGTAAACAATACCAACCCACCTGACAGAAAATTTCATTTCAGTCAAATAACTGATTGTATATTTGACACCTTGTCAAATATCTGATTTGACTGATTTTTCTCTTCCTTCTACTTAAAGGTTGCCTGGATTGATCAAGCCAATGAGGTTTCTTGACAACTTGTAATAATAATGGTGCCATCCTTCATCTCCATGATAGCCTACTGCTGCAGAATAGAACACGGCCCTTGAATGTGGGCTGTTGTGCACAAGGTCATCTGCTCTTCATAAAATCCCTTAAAGTCAGTGACACAAGGTAATGAAAAATCTAGTTAGAGGTAGGACATAGGTAATGACTGGGAAAAAATCTGGGTACATTTTTTTCTTGAAGAAAAGGGCCATGCCTTTATCTTTTCCCTGCTCTATGCAGCTTATAGAGCCAGTCACAAGACCATGTGCCCTGCAGTGAGGAATAAAACTGAAGAAATAGATGGAGAGATGATGTGACCTACCATGGCAGCAATTAGTCTATTTATTCAACATGCATTTACTGAGTGTCCACCATGTGTCAGGAAGGGCTCCAGGTTCTGGGATATAGATAAGAACCCCCATTCTCATGGAGCTTAAAGTCAATTGGGAAGAGACAGACAAAAATATTAAATAAAATGGATAGCATGGTAGAAAATGATAAGTACTGTGAAGAAAACAATAAAGCAAGGAAGCAGAATAAGAATGATTGATGCCAGAGGACAGAAAGTAAGGACTGTAATTTACAGTAAGATACTTACTAAAGACCTCAATAAAAGCATGGTGTTTGGCTGGGGGAGTAGGGGAATGGAAAGACAATCTGTGTGGGTTTCTGAGAGACGAGCATTCCTCGGAAGGATAAGTGTACCCAGCCTGTTCAAGGACAGCAAGGAGTAAACACTTAGTGCGGAAGGAGGGAAGAGGTAGGAGGTGCTGTCAGATGGTGGGCCAAGTGGGATGGGGAGGGAGGTAGAATGTCAAGAACTTCCCTCCACCCCAGAGAAGGGGAAAGCCACCAGAAGGGTTTGAGCAGCTTGCTCTTATGTTTGGTGAGTTCTTCTTGTGCCAATGCTCTAAGACTAGCCTCTGAAGGCACACAAGGAGGGAGTGCAGAAGCAAGCATTATTACACTGCAGGTGACCTGAAAGTGTGGCTTACATCAGGACCACAGCAGTGGAGAGGGCATACAAGGGTTAGCTGAGTGAATGATGTCATAGATTAAGTATATATCTATGATGTCACCTATGGATTGTAGTAATCAAGTACTGTATTCATCTAAAGATGTTAGTGACAGTGACAGGCTCTCAAGTCAGGGAATATAAGACAATTAAGCAAAATGCCACTTTGGAATCAGACACATGAGTACAAGTTGATGGCTGAAAAGAGAATTTCTCCTGCCCTGAAACTGAGGGAAAAAGGAACTGAGAGAAGTAGGATGTATTTGGACAGTGGCAAGCCTTCAGAGTCAGGCCAGCAGTGGTGACTGGTGGGGGCAGGGGTGTTATCCAGTCCCCCTAGATATCCGCTATGTTGCAAGATGCAGAAACACAAAACTTCAAGGAGTTCCAGTAGGTGAGAGAGGGTGGCAGACAAAAAATGAGAGCCCCTCTAAGAAACAAGATGGAAGCAAGGTTGACAATAGAGCAGCTTCTCCCCATTCAGGACTGCAGTCAGAGCTTGTTGGGAGGAGGTGATAGGTGCTTCAGGTGGGGAGGACAGATGCAAAGGACAGCCTCATCAAGGTTTCCCTTTGTGCAAAATCAGAATGAACACAAAGAAGTGGCTGCTTTTCTTCTTAGGAATGACGCTGATTGAAGATGATCCTCCCAAATTTCATTGCGGAAAATGAGGAACGGCTCCTGGTGAGTGTGATTTTTTGCCTCCCTGACCTCACCCTCTGCCAGCGCTGGGGAAGAAGATGGCACATCCTTCATTCTGCTTCCTCTATGCCTGAGGGCAGCATCACCTCCCTCCAGGAGGTACATCCTTCACCTGGACAGAGTGTGGGATCTGACTACAGTCAGGGCTCATTTTGTTAATCTTTCAAATCCTTCAGGCCAGAGCGCACTCCTTTGTGGATGCCTGCATCTGAACATGACAAAGACATAAATAGGAGAAGAGATTGCCAATGGGCTTTAACTCTTTCCTCACAATCAGGCAAGGACCAGATACATCTCAGGTATATTTATTTATTATTTATGGGATAAAACTCTCAAAATACTCACTGAGTTGGTATTTGAAGAGAATTAAATGAACAAATTATAAACAGTTAAGTGACATGCTGGAGGTAACCTCCACCTAACTCTCTGACCCTGAACATCACAATCAGGTTTCGTCTTCTGCCTTTAGCCCACAACACAGTAGTGGTTTGAATCACAAACCAATCTGTTTAGACATCACTGTGGCATCACCTTGTTCCCCTTTCCCATTTGCTCTGAAAAAAATAAGGATAGGGAATTTTTTTTTTTTTTTTGCCAGAATGAAACTACACATTCTTCTCTGTGTTGAGAGAGTGGCAGAGGGAACACCCAAGAAGTGAACTAGATCAAAGAAGTCACCCTTGTGAGCAATTTGTCAGGCAAAACATCTGCAGTCCCTCCATGTTGCAAGCTCTGGCCATGACCTGGAAAAGTGCTCTACTAGGGCTCTTCTGGGTGCAGCCTGCCTGGTCCAAATGAGCAGGTAGCTGGGAAGAAGTGAAGGAGGACCCTTATGTTCTAGGCACACCCTTTGCAACAGGTCAGTGTCTAACACAAGATTTCATTTAACCTTTACCGGAGCTGCATGAGGGAAATGTTTTGTTTTGTTTTGTTTTCCGTGAGAAAACTGAAGCTAGTCTGTGAGTAGTTTTCTGAAAGGCAGACCTGAAGTCCACATTCACTGTGATGTGAGCTCTAGGGAGCCTTGTGGGCTCTAGTAAGGTCTGGTGATAACCCTGGGATTTCTTTTGATCAACAGTCACAGGAATTAAACCCAGAAAAACAGACATGGAAGCATGACTGAGGTCAAAAGATATCAAAAAAGCATCCCGGATTTTAAGCTCAAGTGGCTCTGTGATCTGTGGGAAGATGTCTGTAACCTGCTTGCTGTCAGCAATCAAGGTGATGTTGGCATGAGGCTGAGAGTCAGATTGGCTCTCATGCCTGCCGCTGTACCCACTGTTCCTGTGACCTCAGATGTGTTCCCTGCCTTTCCATTTGCTCAACTACAAACTGGATATAGTAACTTCCTTCTTCTCAGGTTTCTTATCAGGATACAATGAGGCAGTGTTTTAAAGTATTTAATACCATTCTCAAATCCTAGCAGCAGAGTTTGATTTTGAATGAGTAGCACTTGTAACCATAGTCACTTCGCTGTCATAGTAGTTTGCTCTGCAGGGTCATATTGATTTAGAATTCTTTAAAGTTACTATGAGAGGAAAGAGACAAGAAGGGGAAAAAATGGGCAGGAGTCAAAGCACAGGAGAACTGGTGGACAATGCTTGAGGAAACCGGTGAGACTACGTTCCTCTGTGACATTGGTGACAGCCAGTTTCACCTTCCAAAGACTTCAGGGTCCCAGCAGAGAGTCGATGAGCTCCCAGATCACCTAGGACAGTAGTGACGGTTAAAGGAGGGCAAGATAAGTCTTACCTGTGCTATAATTAGAATATTTGCTCCCTCCAAAACTCATGTGGAAATCAATTGCCTTTGTGATGGTATTAGGAGGTGGGACCTTTGAGAGTGCTCCACCCTCATGATGGGACTAAGTCATCACTGCAGAGTAGGTTTGGTATTGTAGGGGAATGGGGGTCCACCCCACCCTGGCACACTTCTCTCTCTGTTGCCATCTCTTTACACTTCCACCACACAATGCCTTCAGCCGTGTTCTAACACAGGAAGAAGACCCTCACCACATGCCAGTCTCTTAATCTTGGATTTCTCAGCTTCCAAAACTGTGAGCCCATGGATTTCTGTTCATTATAAATTTCTTATTTTGTGGTAGTCTGTTATTCCACCACAACATACCCTCAGATAATCTGCAAAGTCATTTTCTTGAGAAGTGTTACAAGTTCCACGACTGGCGGGACTCTGACATGGTTGGGAGATGCCTTGGCTGAGGGACTTCCAGCTTCTTTTCTGCTTTATTAAAATTCCATACCATTTCTTGTAAGCTCACCCTCCCCTCCAGCATGTGTGGTATGCTCAGGATGCCTGGGTGTGTTCATCATGCTGATGAACTACAAATTTTCTGCTTGGCATCTCCCTCTCCCTCCCCCGAGGAAATCCATCTTTTCTGGACAATCCCTTCTCGCTCCAATGGTGTTAAGAATCATTAGTTCTCTTGTGCTTTCTACTGAAAAAGGAAAGGAAAGAAGTCTTATCTCAGACTCACATTGTGGCTTTTAATTAATTCATTAAAATCACTTGGGGGATTTAAGAATTAAATATTGGTGGACCTAGGATTCTTGTCCCAATTTCTGACGTCAATTCTCAGGGAAATTATATCACCTACTGATAAATACAGGCCAAAGGGACCCTCGTTTTATTTTTTAAAAATTTTATCGAAATACAATTTCACATACACAGTGTCTCAGTGTTAAGAGCCCTGCAAGGAGAGGGGACTGTGGAGGAAAGTGTTTACTCTCCACAGTGGAGGCCCACTTGAAACCTCACAGCTTTAGAAAACAAGAAGCCAAGCTCACTTATAAATATAAAATAACATTTTAAAGAATGCCTTTGTTGGTATGCTACAGGTAGATCACCTGCTCATTTGCCAAATTTGTGCTTCTATTGTCAATTAAATAACACAAATAAGCAGAGATGAAAGCTGGGCCATGTAAGGCCTTCCCTTGGATGCAATATACTTTAAAGATTATCCAAGTAGATGTGGATTTTTTTTTTCAAAGAAAGAGAGGAAAGTGAGAGAGAAGCAATTTTTATTTTGTTTTGTTTCATGTGACTTTTATTCCTCCGACACTTTGTTGTGTATGTGGTGCTGGGGTTCAAACTCACATACTCGTGCATGTGAGGCAAGAGCCGTAACTGCTGAGCCACCACTCCAGTCCCTAGATGTGGATTTTTAAAGATGTGGAAATTATACATTTACAAGTCACCATGTTTCACAGAAGGGATCACCCTGATGAGAAAGCTTGCTACCCCAGGATGTCCCTCACCCAAGCCTGCCCTCTAAGACAACAGGCTCCTTCATCTACTTGTATTGTCCTTGTAATGCCACTTCCATTGTCCCTCAAAATTTTTGTTCAATTATACTGAATCACTTCAGCTTCCACAAAACTTCTTGTTCCTAACCCTTTCAGTGGCTCTATCAACACTTATCTGCTCTCAACTGCTGTCCCAACCCTCTACTCATTTAGCAAATTCAGTCACATACCACTTCCTCTGTTAAACCTTTTGTATCCCTTACAAGCTGCCTGACGGCCTTCCTGATGTTCCTATGCAGTTCCATTGAGCCTTAATCATTATCAGTTGACATCAACAGTTAGCAGTAAGAGTAGTGTCAGAAACAGCCAGTCTTTATATATATTTAAGTTCTCATCATTTAGTATCTTTAAGTTCTCACCGTTCCATTTTGGCCCTTGGAGTCTTGGTGATTTCTGTACATGTGGAGAAACTGAGGAAGAGTGTTGAGTGAGTCTCATAAGGTCATGTACCTCAGGGAATACAAGTGTTACGGTTTGAATGTGAAGTAACCCCAAAACCTCATGTGTTAAGGGCTTGGTCAACAACCTATGGCACTACTGGGTAGATTTTTAAGAGGCAAGGCCTCCTGGGAGGTTTTAGGTCATTGTAGGTATGCCAGTGAAGAAGACTCTGGCATCTGGATCTATTTCTGTCTTTGATTGCCTCACCATGAGGTGAGCAGCTCTACTCCAATACTCTCCCCACCGTGATGTGTTATCTTGCTATAGCTCGAAGCAATGGGGGCCAATTGACCATGGTCTGAAACCATGAGCAAATAAATAAATAAACAAATAAATAAATCTTTCTTCCTTTTAAGTTGATTTTCTCAATTATTTTGCTATGGAAACAGAAAGTTGACTATTATGAGTTAAGATTTAAGGGTGCTAAGGAGTACTTACTTGCAAATCAACTATACTAAGTGAACCCAAAAAGAATTTTAGGAGAAACTCCCATGTTGGACGCAAATGGACAGTCAAGCAATAAAATAATTTAATTAAAATCAAAGACAGGGTTAACACCACAATGTATAGCATAGGCACTGACTTCCTTAGTAAAACTCCTTAAGTTCAAGAAATAAAATTGAGAATTAATACGTGGGATAACATCAAATTTAAAAACTTCTGCACAGTATAGGAAACAATGAATAGTGTGTAAAGAGAGTCTATGGGATGGGAGAAAATCTTTGTCAGCTACTCTTCAGACAAGGGATTAATATTCAGAATATAACAAATACCCATAAAATCTCAAAAAAACTTAACATCAATAAAAAAACAGAGAGTCTGTTCAATAAATGGGCAAATGAACTAAGCAGACATTCTAATCAGAAAAAAATGCAAATGACCAACAAATACATTAAAAAATATTCAAGTCTTGGAAATCAGGGGTATGAAAATAAAAATTTGCACTGAAATTTTGTCTCACTCTTGTTAGAATGGAAAGTATCAAGAATATAAATAATGTTGGAGAGGAGGTGGGGAGAAAGGAACCCTTATACATTATTTGTGGAACTGCAAAACCACTATAAAAATCAGTATGTTTGTTCCTCGTAAGACTAGGAATGTAACCACCATATGAATCAGCTATTCACTAGTTGGTATTGATCCAAAAGAATTAAAATTAGCATACTATAGTGATACAGGCATCCCAATGTTTATAGCAGCACAATTCACAAAGCCAGGTTATGGAGCCAGCCTAAATGTCCATGAAGAGACGAATGGACAAAGAAAATGAAGTATAAAAAAGTAATAAAAGAAGAGGATCTCAAGAAAATAGAGGGGAGCCCAATAAAATAGAAGAAGGAAACTGAAAGGGAAGGGGGGACATACTGGGGAGATGAAATCTACCAAATTGTTATGTCCATGTATGAACAGACCCCAATGAATCCTGCTTATATATATAAAAGTGTAATGTACTCATTAAAATAAGAATAATAGTAAGAATAATAGTAACAAAAATAATAAATCAGTGTGGATCAAGTGGAGGAGGAGAAAGAAAAGGAAGGTACTGGGCAGTGGTATTGATCAAATAATGTGCCTGTATGAATATGTCACAATGAACCATTATCATGTATTATAATGCACTGGTAAAAACATATTAAATTGTTAAAAACATACACTTACCTGTCCCATGCTACAAATCATGCTCTATATCAGATGAATTTGAGGATGCCTCAAGAGTTCTAAGATAGGATCTGGCCTCTGGGGAGCTATAAATAGAATGAGGAAGTAAATAAGGAAACAATGCATTCCATTTGGAGAAAAAGCTAACTAATATCTGCAGGAATGTTGTTGCTGTGCTCTGATTCTGAGAGAAAATTGGGGTCTTTTGTACTCCACTATCCTTAGTTCTGCCCCGTGGTGGGACCTACAAAAAATGCAGTCTTTTATACAATGTACTTAGGAGTGTTCTTAGTTTGTTCTGTTCTTTTTCTCTCAAGAATTTTCTTTTGTAATAAAACAATTGTGTGTTTCACCTGTTTTATATTCTAAAATGATAACTTTGCACCTTGGACACTTTTTCTGGACTACTCTGTCAGAGCTACTCTTGGAAATTTTGCTGGCCCATCCCAGACCTGGTGTTAACCATGCTCCCTGAACCACCACCTGCTCCTCTATGCCCCCAGCTCCCTCCATCATCCTTCTCTGATGGTGCCGGCCAGTTTTGCAGTAGGTTTTGATCCTGATGCAGCATATTATATAGCTACATTTTAGACACCTTTTCCTGTCATGTCATGAAGAACTTTGAAAAGAACACCATTGTTGCTCGTTATTTGAACAGGACAAAAACATGAATGGACTCTTTCCCCAAGCAGTGTTTTCCTCCCAAGAGATGTGGGCCAGGGAGAGCATTAATGTAAGGTAGCTAGCATTTTATTTTGTCAAGTGAGAGATTTTTACTTAAAAAGGAAGAAACAAAGCAGGAAGGAAGGAGGTAAGGAAAAAAGGAAGGAAGAAAGGAAGAGATAAAGGGATATAAGGATAGGAAAGGGAAATAAAGGGAAGGGAAGGAATGGAAAGGTGCTACTACCTACCATCACCATTAATTTACAAGGACATTTAAAAAACAAGAAGGACATCATTTAAAAGTAAAGAACAGTCTCTACATGACAATATTTTATATTTAATTTTATAATAAGCTTCCAAAATTTTCCTCATTTTCATCACTTTACCTTGGACTGGCATGGGTACTGAGTCTGCAATGCTGCACCCTATATACTAACCCTATGAAGAGGAACTTTCCTTTATTCCCAGTTGAACTTCCAGCATGGACCACTGTTTCTTTCCAGCATATCCCCACCTCAGCCACCATGAATGCTCTGTGTAGCTTGGGCCAACAGAACATTTAACCAATACTTGTGAATAAATGGATGTAAAAGTAAAAGTGATTTATAGGAAATAGGCTCTACTGAGTTCAAATTTTTCTCCAACAATTCTTTAGCACAGTAACTATTGATCTGATTGCAAGAGGAGTTTCATTTGTCAGAAAAGACATGGCCAAGAGAACAGTTTACTGCTCTTGTGTGACCAAGTGAATTTGTCTTATGTGACATGGTCTCCTAAGTCCTGCACATTCTCTGCCTTCCAGCAGGTCATACTCTCCAGTACCCAGGCCCTGGAACCGTGAAGCCCTACTGCCATCAATAGAATGGAACAATAATTTCCCTGTATTCCTGTGCCCACAACTGTGGAAGCTCAGGAATACCTGCATCAGCCCAGAGCCATGGATATCACAGCTCCAAGGTTTATTTAATAAATGACCTGATGAGAGTTTTCCCTTCCTTAACAGTAACTGACAAAGCTAACTCCAGTGATCTGCACTTTCTAATGTTTCCGTGGCATAGGCTGATAAACTTCCCTAAAGCTCAACTCTTACTACAACCTTACTCAGTTCAAAAATTATTAATGATTTTCCACTGGGCTCAGAGAAAGGCCCAAGTACATAGACAAAAATTAAAGGATTCCTTATAACCTGTCTTCAATGTATCTTTTGAAAAATCATCCCTTATATAGGGGTTTTACCTTCAAAACCCCTATGACCTTTTCAATATCTATTTTGCTTATTAGTATTTGTGTCTTGTTTTCTCTATAGGAAAATGAGCTGGGGACCACCACAACACCAGAACAAAGCAAATACCACTTCAAATGACAAATATTAGATGCATGAATAAGATAGGAAGACACAAACTAGTGCAGGTATGACTATACCCAATTACTCATAGTGTGAGCTGCCCCTGTACCCACAGTGTTGGGTAAACCACAGGTAGGCAATATACAGGCATTGGATTTGAAAAAGGGGGAGTGGAGACAGAGGTCTGGAGGTAAGAAGAAAAGGAGGGATAAAGGAAAGATAAAGGGATAAATGATTTCAAGGGAGGTCAGGATTTAAATTATATCGCAGTTCCGTCAACTGAGTATTCTCTTGGATCACATAATAAAGATGTAGGTGGATAATGATAAGACAGTGAGAGTGATGCAAACTTTACGAACCAATTATGTCCACAAAGACAACAGGAAAAGAGAAAGAGAAATAAGGTATTATGTCGCAGGCAGTGAGCAGCCCTGACCACGGCAAAAGAGAAAAAAAAATTGAAAGTCTGATGTAAGCGCAAGTTAGCTAAATATTTAGTGAAAGGCAAGTGCAGAAGGGCCTGAATTGGCTTCCAACTGGTCCTTAAGCTTCTCTGCTCTGTATGAAGCTCATTCTCAAAATACTATCCAATAATGGTCCTACCCACCATCAGACTCTTTTTATTTTTGTTTTTGTTTAGTGCAGTTTCTCCAGGGCAACAGCTGCACAGAAAAACTACAGCTTTCCATAATATCAGTCCTAGATTGTCTTCACAGTTTACTTTGCTGCTTTCTCAGCATGATTCAACTTGTACACCTGCTCCATTTCTCCATGACACCTGGTTTATGACACTCCACTGATCATCCAACTTCTTTTCTAGACTTTTGCTTACCTTCTAGATCTCACAGATGTGGAAGATCTAATTTCTATAGCAAGTTCCTTGTTCCATGTTTGTAGTAGTAGATTCCTCCCTGAATGAATCCCAACTGGTAGTAAATAAAAGTCCCCTATACACCCAATCTTCTATGGACATGACGTAGCCTGAGAAAGCTCTTCCATTACAAACATGAACTATTTCTTATGTAAAAAGAAGCATTTTTAAATGTACACAGAATTTGTTTTCATCAGATGTAGACAGTCAGATGTGGAAATGAATCTCATGAAAGAATGTTATACTTGCAGATTCTTAGAAAAAGGAGGCATGCCTTGCCATACAGGACTACATGTGGAAGCAACAGGAACTATAAAGAGGTAGAGAGGGCTGGGGGAGAGAGCATGACTTAAAGCCTTTATTGGAGCTTTCCCAGGAAAGTATGGGGAAGGCAGGGTAAGTTCACTGAGAGTTTAGGAATGGAGATTTTGAATAATTTGGGGCAGGTTCTGGTCAATGGAGGAAGTGGTTCTTTGACATTTGTGATCCGGCCCTGGGGTGATTTTTGACAGGAAGAATATTGGTTTGATGTGTGTGTATTTGACATCAGACACAACTGGATGATTTATGTATCCATGTCATGATCCCCGGGAAGTAATTTGATACCTATGGAAATTAGTTTGACTTAGAAGAGGCCATGTCTCCAGGATCAAGGCCACAGATGCCAGAACATCAAGAATATAGTCAATAATAAAATATAGGAAAGATGACTCAGAATGTGCACCTGAGGGCCCAGAAAAAAAATTGAGGAGAACCATCACTATGGAGGAAAACTAAATCCTGTTCAATAAATATCCCCTGCCTCCAGAGCCAGGGGAGATATGATGCACGCCTGGCTGGAGTGTGGAATTGCAATGGAGCAGTCATGTTTGCATCCCACCATCTCTTCCCTTTTTGAACAGAAGTTTCTATTGCACTTCACCCTTTCTTGTCATTGTATATTGTTTCTCTAAATCACACATTGTCAACTAAAGAAGAACCATATTGAAGGACCCCCCAAGGAAACACACCCAGAGCAAGTTTATCATTAACTCTTGGACCTGACTAAATGATGATATTCTGGACTTCAAGCCTAAGTTTGATGTTGTAAATGGAAAAGGGTTTTAGTGGTTCTTCTGATGTGGAGGAGAATATTTTACATGTGAGAAGAAATAAATTTCATGGTGATAGGAGAATGGTGGATTGTTAAAGATGGTAGAAATTCTTTTTCCTCCTTTTCTCTTTTATAGGTGAGATGTATTACCCTCTCTGTGAATGTAGGCTGGCCTTTTGATTCTGCGGTCAAATAGAGAAAATGGTAGATGAGACCCTGGTAATTTGTAATATGCCATACATTTTGTATACCAAGAATACTTGGAAGCTAGTCACTGCAGGGTGAAGAGTTCAAGTACAGCAGAGAAGTCAGGTCAAGCCAAGTGCACTTTTCAATTGACAGCCTCAACTCAGCACCCAGTCAACAGTGGTCTTATTTGTTTAGTTGATCCCAGATGACTGATAATTGTAGACCCAGCCCATAAAGTGAGAATTAGAAGCATCCACAATTAAGTCTTAATTTATAATCATAAAAGATAATAAATGGTAATTATTGTCTTTAAGCACCTTTGAGTGGGGACATTGCTAGATGTAATAGATGGCTAAACTGCAAACTTAGACATGGTTTTGTAAAATCTAATAAAATTTGGTTTGTGTTCCCAGATTTTACCATAGGCATCCTTCTAAGAGTTCACCTGCCTTTACCCGTCTCTGAAGAATCATCTTCTCAAGTATTTAAGGGCACATTAAATCTTATATTTGGACAATTCTTTTCTGTCCTTAGAGAAGTGTTCTTTTCCAATATCTTATGTTAGCAGAGACAAAGAAATACTCTTAAAGCAAAAAATATTAAAATTTCCTTTGGAGATTGATGCTCCTGGATAGAGAAGTAACAAGCCTTCTATGTACTCCAGCCACTCTGTTTTCATTTCGTTTTTATATTGCTGCAAGCAAATCTTCATATCGTAAAAGTGTATCTCCACACTCTTATAACAAAAATTTTAAATTTCCTTTATAGATTGATGCCTCTGAATGAAGAGGTAGCATGGTTTATTTATCTGGTTCTGGCTGCTCTGTTTTCATTTTGCTATTGTATTGCTTTTGGCAAATCTACATATCATGAAAGGATATTTGTGTCTGCTTGCCTGAAGCTTGTTAATATCTTTCCAAAGTTGCCGAAAACTTGATTAAGATTATGCAGGACAGCCATCATGACTTAGGATACAAATTAGGGCAACCTAATTTGACCAGTGCCCTTGAGCCCTTATACTTCTCAACCAGGTAAAGCAATGGGAATGCTGAGATACATATACACATAGGTTGTTAGAGTTACTAAGTAAACACATAGACCATTCAGTTAAATTTAAAGTTCACATAAACTGCAGATTTTTATTTAGTATCAGTCTGTCCAATTTAGATATGCTTAACTAAAGATATATTTAGTCTTGCACTTTATCTAATAATCACATCACAGGTCAATGCAAATTGTAGGAAGACCATATATGTTTCCTATGGTCATATATCTTCTTGAAAAATGTGTCTCTCTACTTTTATGTGATCTTAAGAAATATGATTATGCTTTAACTTGTGAAATGAAGACAGTGATACAAAACAGTGGGGCAAAAGCACTCACAACTATTGGGTAATTATAAAACAATTGATATTTCATAGATAGCATTTCACATAATTCTCAAAGCAACCTGGACAGATGTTAGTATCACCATTTTGCTAATGAGGAAACAGATATGCACAGAAGGGTTTGTCCCGGTTGCACATCTGGTAAACTGAGAGTCAGCTTCCTGAACTAAATCTTCCTGAGTACCAGGCTTAGGTTCTTATGGCTCCAAGACATGCTGATCTGTAGGGAGGCAGCAGTTAGAGTGGGGCTTGGGAGCAGGGAGTAAAGTTGTTTCTATTTTTCCGCCACTCTCGTCCCTCTAGTGTGTTTCTTTGTTGTGTGACATTTGCGAGGACTGTTGATGACTATATACTTTATTGAGGACAAATGAAGGTAAGAAAAAAAGAGAGAAGATGTGGAAAAGACATAAAATGTGTCTTTTTTAAACTCTGAAGGCAGGATAAATTCTCATACAGTGACTTAAACAGGTCCCTAGCCACTTGCTCTTGTCACATACAGATGGTAACAGATTCCTCTTCTCTGGAAAGGGAGCCCAGGAGTGGGATCACTCTGCTGTAGACTTGTGGTTAAGTGGTCCCTTTTTGGTCACTCAGAATCCAAGTGGAATGAAGTTTATTGTTACATGGGACAGCCCCCTTGGCACAAAGTAGAAATAGTAGGGTTCTTTTTCTGAAGGCACAGAGTAGGTCTCTGTGTCCTAGAATATTGCTGGAAGGAATAAAGGGACAAGAAAATGAGGACATAGGACAATTTCAAATAAGCAGTTGATCCCAGCACTCCCTGGTTCTGACCTATGCTTTTTGTTAGATAAGATAAACCTCAGCAAGCAACATGTAGCAATTTGATTATAAAGTGGTAGAAAAAATATATCATTCTCCTCCAGAGCTTTTCTGTCCCAAAAGGAAGAAGCCAAGACTTAGATCCAAAATATTAGCAGTGTGGCTTCTTTTTCATGAAAGACTGATACCTCTATGCCAGGTTAAACGTCTTAGCCATTTGGGATGTTAGCACAAAATACCATAAACTGGGTAATTGCTAAACAACAGAAATTTGTTTCTTATAGTCCTGGAACCTAGAATGTCTAAAATCAAGGTAGATTTGGTGTCTGATGAAAGCCTGTTTCCTGGCTCAAAGATCGAGCCTTCGTGTGTTCACATAGGGGAAGGATCAGGGGTTTCTCCTGGGACGTTTTGTAAGGGTACTAACCCTATCCATGCAGATTCTGTTCCATGACCTAATAATCTAATTTATAATGAATAGAAAATTATTTTTCCACAATTTTGGGCCTGAAAAGTCCAAGATGAAGGAGCCTGTTCCATTGAGGGCATCTTCTCATGGTGGTATCCTTACATGGTGGGAGATGGCAGAAGAGCACAAGAGGCAAATTCACCCTCTTACAACCCTTTATAAGGCACTAATCAATTCATGAGGGAAGATCTCTAATGTCCTATTCATTTTCTAAGGGTCCCACTTCTCAGGCATACTACAATGGGGTTTAAGTTTCAATAGATGAATTGTGGGGTACACATTTCAACCCATAGCAACACTTAAAGGTATACCTCTTCATATCATCACTTCGGGGTGAGGATTTCAATACATGAATTTTGGCAAGACACAGACATTCAGACCTTAGCATTAAGTAACTGCAAATTTGGCTTCTAATTTTTTTATTGCTTCTTATAATTGATAGCTAAGAATAAACCAGTCAGCATTTATCCTCGAGCTTGACCTAAATCATTTTCTGGAAGGATGCTGTCATGAGGGGAAACCACTGGCCCAAATCTGAACTGAGCACGTGATTCACAAACTGTTTTGGTCCATGTTGAGATATGTGGTCCATCAGGAACCACATACAGAAATACAAATAAACATACAGAAATGCTGGGAACCATGAAACTGAAAAGGGGTCCTAATAGAGCCCTGTCACTCACAGACACCATTCGGATGATTTACTTCTAATGGTCCAGAGGGCTTACATCACCAGGATTAGGACTGAGGAGTACTCACAGCAGGCAAAATACAGCATATTCACTAAATGAACTTCTGCTTACTTATTATTTCCCCCCAGATAATCATGGAAATACCTCGTCTGTTTTTGTAAGAAGCCCCTCATTTATATTTCCGGAATAGAAGCTAGTAGGTGCAAATCAATTTTGAAGGGAATCCATAAAACCCCAGATTTACACTTTACTGATTTAGTGGCAATATACAAACAGTGCTTTGATGCTTTCTACTATTGAGATGCTTTCGCCTCTCAATGTTTGTTTTTAGTAGAGTTTATAAGAGGTAAGTGAACGAGTATATCTTGAGCAGCAACTGCCTTCCAGGTAAGTACAGTATAGAGATTTGGCAGGTGTTACCCCCTGGAGATTTCTTTTCTCCTCCTCCTGCTCCATCATCATC
>PVKS010002570.1:0-116211 GCA_004027875.1 Aplodontia rufa
AAAAAAAAAAAAAGAAGAAGTAGGAGGGAAGAAATGGATTTCTTTGTCTAAATTAATGGAGCAGTTGCCTAAGTTTTGCACTTCACAGTAGGTGCATTTTTATTGCAAAGTAGATGCATCTGGCATTAAGGAAAAAAGCAGACAGTACTGGGTTGCCAAGATTGTCCTGGGTCAGGGATGTTCTGATGGCAGGCCATGAATGCTTTGAGGCAGGAGGAGCAGCACATCTAGCATTCTTTTAGTGATGACTTTGTATTAGGTGCTTCATATTTTATCTTTTTGGGTCTGTACGGATATCAACCTTAATGAAGGGTAATGAGAAATTCATGTATTTATCTTATCAATTTGATACCCGAAATTGGTGCCATTATTCATGGGAAAAGACGTAGCTAAAATATTCTCAGTTTAATGGTAAACATTGATTGCATTCAATAGATCAGTTTTTTGGTTACCTATGCACAAATTGCTATACTCTCTAATATTCCTAGATCATGCAAACTGTTTTTTTAAATTTTTTTATTAGATGAATATGGAGTTATAATTGAGGGAGAAACATTATTAAACATTCAAGAAAAAATGTGTATATACTTAGTTATCCAGGGCTAATGCCATATCATGGATGCAAACTGTTTTAATCCCTAAATATCAGTCTCTAAAAGATTTGCTGATCAAGTGACTTATTTTTGTAAATTATTGTAATTACTTTTTACCAATTCAATCAAGGTTATCTCTTTAATCAAAGGAGAACCTTTTCCAGTCCCAACCTGTCTGAAAATTCTTTAATTCTTTGTACTTTTCCAAATAACATCATAAATCCTGATGTGTGCACTATCTGTAAAGTGATTTTCCTTAACTTTCCAGTCCTTCCAAGCATCAACTACAAACCTGTCCATTCCTTTCTTCTTATTCATGTTATTTGACATAGATAGTAGCTAGAAACTTAAATACTAGGATCAAAACATGTCGTTGCTCTCACTGTGCTAGAACATTGCCTTTGGGGACTAGAAATAATTTCTTCTTTTAGTGCTCAGGAAAGTGTTGGGCATGTTAAAAGGGAATGTACAATAAAAACTGGAGCTTTAAATCACCAGATCTTAAAGTTGCGCGTTCTTTCTCAAACCCTTATTTGGAAGGATCTCTCAAAAATAATCTTTTCCACAGTCACATGAAGTAGTAAAACAACTCATTCGAATTCCAGAGATCATATTACATTGCCCTACTGAGCTGAGAAACAATCCAGTGTTTTTGTCTTTATTGAGACTGTTTCTCATCATTTTGAATCCATGGTAATTTAAGATAATTTTGATGTACTTCTAGGAGTAAATGGTATCCTTTTGAAATAAACTGGCTCATCCTTAGTACTGTGATGTAATTTAGAAGCAAGTGTTTACCAAAGGGTTGCCTCAGATAATTATTTCCCATGTTTAAGTGATTTACAGAGTATAGTTTATCCTTTTTTGCCTTCCTACAAACCAACTCTAAAAATGTATTTAGAGAAATACTACTTCAAGTAATTTCTGTATTTGTTACATAATATGTTGCAGTCAGAATTTCAGATCAAACCACTGGGCCATGTAGAGTTCATGCAACTGTTGCCTGAAGATAAAATTTTAACTGCAAAATATCTGAGTGAAGCACTTTTAGCAACCTTTGAGTGTGGTCCATTTATAAATTCTGTATGTCTTTACTGCTGTTAAAGGTGGGCAACTTAAACATCCATTCATTAGTTAACACTAGGAGTCTGGAAAAATTTTTGTTTCAGTTCTTATGGTCTAACGCTGGCCTGGATCAGAGGTGCCTTTATAGCAAGAGACTCAGTAAGGTTTGATAATTGGATAAAGGGAGGTAAGAGAAAAGGAGGGCACAAACCTGACACTTGGATGACATTAATAGGAAGAGGAAACACAAAGCAAACAGACCCCAGTTACACGATCTGACCCGGTTAACCAGGGGCAAAGAGAAAGCTAACACGCTGCTCTGACTTCCAGACGGTTTGCATCACTGGACTTTCCAGCCCTTTCCCACATTCAGTTTATAAAGTATTCTTGGATTCAGATGAAGCCATGCTCTTCCCTAAAGGAAGTACTCATTTTGTCAAATGCAGGGCTTTGCCAGTGGTGCAAAATACAACCCTTCCCAACTTCACAAGCATGGGTCGCTTTCAAATATATACCATTTTCAAATACAGAGTATAAATGAATAAAAATGGCTTCATTGCAGAAATTCATGGTCAATAGCAGATTGTTCTTCTCAACCTCAGAAAGTATCTTGGCAAACCACACTAAGAGGGAGCGAAACAAGCCCACTAATGGGGAGCTACGTGGAAGGATAGTATTTCTTTGGAACTTGAGGTCCTTGAAAGTTCAAATCCCTGTAATAAGGATGGTCTGACCCATAGTTTGGCTAGTGTAGTAGTTGGTGTATTTCTTCTGTATAATTAAATTTTTGTTAGTTGTTTTAGAAACACAGAAATAAGATGCATTTCTTTCTTGTGGTTTCTCTTTGATGACTTTCTAAAGGAATATTTTGAGGTTTTTCTCTTCCTGGAGTCAAATGGGGAATGGAACTGGATAAGTACTACTATTGTGTGTTGTTTCACATATGGGAATTATATTTTTCTTCTGAGTAAAAACTTTGAATTTTGCAGAACCATTAAAGGACTGTGCTTTTAGATGATAAAGACTTCAACTTTATTGGAAAAAAGTCGCTCTCATGTTCAGATGTGTTTTACTCCATGTCAGTAATCTTATGTGCCGATTTATGATCACTCTCTGCCTCTGCGTTTAAAATTATTAAAATAGATCACCAGTACTCTGCAGAATACCATTTCCAGCCTTCCTTGTATTGCATTCCAGGGGAAAGGCAAGCAGGAGACACTTGAATTTTCTCCAGCTTAGCTGTAGAGGAAGCACCTGAGCCCTTAGACTTGGAGCTAAAATGCCTAGACCCCAAACCAGGCTTCTCTACCCAGTAGCTGACTGGGACATAGTTGCTTAATTTATGTGCACCAGTTTCTTCATCTATAAAACTGTGCTAAAAGTGTTAACTAGTATTTCTTAAGATAAAATGAGTTAATACATGAAAAGCACAAAATAGTAAATATTATCTAAGTCTTATTATAAATATTGGATATAAATATTTGCATTTAATTCTGGTTTTTTAAATCAAGAATAGAGTGTAAAATTATAAATCCATCTGTTCCAAAACCTAATTTTCTATTAACCCATTTTAAGACAACATTCTACTTAAGGATTAGAACTTTCAGACCGTCAAGTTCAAGACTAAAGAAATGCAAAGAATTTGAAGTTACCAGGTACCTACTTGAGATGTTCTCTGTCTTCTTTAATCACTCACAGGATGATTTTTCCTTTTTATTTGGTCACCTTCTCAGTTAAGCAAAGCTATTAAGTTGAAAGTTTGTTTTTTCCAGGGTGATTTAGTCAAAGCTATGCTGGGGAGGGTCATCCCAGCAGCAAGCAATCAGAGAGGTGTGGTTTGGCATCTTGGTAACATTTTAGATGTTATGTAGAATCCACCCAGGATCTGACTTGGCGGGGGGTGATGTTAATCAAAATATAATGAAGCATTCTTTTCTATGAATTCCATAACAATGTCACCTACAAATTTCACGTAGTTCATAAAAAGGCTGTTAATCAAATTGGTTGAATAAATCTACTTCACTTTTCTTCCAACTTGCAAAATACTCAGGGGAGATTAAAGAAAACCTAGCCAGGCTTCCAGCTCCAGGAGATGAGACTCTGGATTGAGTGCCGGAAAGGCAAGGGTGCCACACAGGTGTATTCACACACAAGGATGAATAGAAAGCGTTGAGAGCCAAGCTCACCAAAACCAAATACCTGCAGCAGGTCCAAAGAAAGGAATGGAGTCCTCAGGAGAAAGGTGTTTATTGCAAACTGTTTTGAACATTGTTGTAGTGACCTCGGCTTACCTTGTAGTGCAATGTCAGGGTAAACCAGCTAGAAATAGAGCTTGAACTAGAAGTCAAACTCTGCACCCCTCAATGCCCACTGCTCTTCCCCCATGCAAGCCATTTTCTTAGTCCTTAGCAGCAAAGGAAGCCAGAGAACAAAGACAAAATACTAACAAAAGCCTAAAAAGTGAGTTTTGAGAATTACAGCCTATTCATCTGTGATATCTTTGACTGTTAACATGGATAATGGAAATGTGATTTTCCTCAAGTTCTTCCCCTCCAAATTAAAAAAAAAATGTTAGGATACCTCGCCTACTTTCAGTAGTTATTCTTCTTTCCTGAGTTTACTACTCTCAGTATTCTGACAAGCTCCAGAAATAATGACCTGTGCTGGGTATTGTTAAACGTTCAGCCAGACAGATAGGTGCAGATGGATGAGGGCTGCGCTGCACAGAGACAAGTCAGCATTATTTAATCAATGTTTGTTTGATCCGTGTAAAACAAGTATAAATGTAAGCTGCATCCCATCTGTTTTATCATCCATGTGAAGCCAGCCTCATTTTTAAAACTTGATTTCTTATGTAATTGTCCCAGAATGACACAGAATGATAAGCTGGGAAGAAATATCACTCGGACCAACGTGGTAAGGGATAGTTATGCTTAGATGCGTTTCATGTATTGCACTTGCTCATTTTGCACTTGAATTCTAGATACTTAAGGAGCGTCCTGGCTTAGGAATTAGCCCCCAGTAATCATCTGCTGAGCTCTGGACTCGTACAGACCTGAGTTTGATGGTAACTATGAGTGTAGCTTTGTGAGTTTAGCCAAATTACCTAACCCACAGGTATCCCAGGGCCTGTCACAGAGCAACTAATTTTTCTTTACTTCAGTTTGTTTGCCTGCCAAATTGGAAAAATAAAAACAATACCTACCTCGTTACAATTGTGAAAATTAAATTATACTGCATATAAAGCATAATGAGGGCTGGAGAGGTGGCTTCGCAGTAAAGTGCTTGACTGGCATGCACAAGGACCTGGATTCAAACTGTAGCACCACTTATACAACAAAGTGTCCGATAAACTAAAGCCAAATGAAAAATAAATAATTCTGTCTTCCTCACTCTTTCTCTCTTAAAAAAAACAAAAAAACAAAAACCTGGTAAGCCATTTCTTTGTGTTTGTCTTTTTTTTTTTTTTTTGAAGAGAGAAAGAATCCATTTTATTTAGTTTTTCATCTGATTTTCATTGCTCTGACACTTAGTTGTGTATGTGGTGCTGGGATTTGAACCCTGATCCTCATGCATGCCAGGCAAACACTGTAACCGTTGAGCCACTGCTCCAGCCCCTTACAGCTATTATAATCGTCTTATTGCAGGTCATCTTCTCATGGACCACACTTTAAGCCTATGCATATTAACTTATGGTACATAGCTCATTTTTCCATTTCCAATTTTTAAGCTTTCAGTGTGGTTATTAAATAAATCACACTGTGGGCTAAGAATATGTGACAAGAGCAGAAACAAACAGGTGAACAAGAGTTAACGGTGTGTTTGAGGTCTTTGATTTCATCAGGGATAAAACAAAGTCATCAGAGAGTAATACCTTGTACAAGAAGCACTGTACATCAGTGAGCTTGGTGCTTGTTGGGATATTTTAGAGAATGATATAAGTGACTTTACCCAGTAATGTTCATTTGTATAAAGTGGAATATCAATGGTACTTATAATTTCAGGATTACATACTTAATTAAGCCATATGATAATGGGTATTAAGTATTAAAATTTTGATACATTGAAGTTCTTATACTTTGTTCTCTATCTTCCATGTTAGAGAAAATACTCCATGATGTCTCTTCGTGAACTTTTTTTTCAG
This sequence comes from Aplodontia rufa, assembly GCA_004027875.1. Lineage (NCBI taxonomy): Eukaryota > Metazoa > Chordata > Mammalia > Rodentia > Aplodontiidae > Aplodontia > Aplodontia rufa. The sequence goes on from PVKS010002570.1 coordinate 5,803, forward strand.
AAACATTTATTCATTAGTTTGTTTCATTTTTAAATAGAATCATAAGACAACTAAGCCAGGTATAATATAGATGCAAATATGACTAAAGCTATACAGGTAAGACTAGCTAAGGAATTTAGAGTTTAAGCTGTAAACTCACCAGAGCTACTAGGAGTTCTTAAACAGGGATCTGACTGATCCCTGCACTTTACACAGCAGCTTTGACCATAGCATGAAGAATGGATTGGAGGAAGAGGTTAGAATAGGAACCTCAATCAGACAACATGCTGCAGGTCTGAATTTAGGGAATGCCAGATTGTAGATTTAGGACCAACATGAAATGCTTTTAAGACAGGTGTCGGTCACGGAAGGGAGCTATTCTGTGCAGACCAGGTTGAAGGTTGACTTGAAGTCTACTTCCTGGACATGTAAATGCTTCAGCTTTTTTAGCTCATAGATAACTTGGAGAAGATTGTGTTCTGTGGGGAATGAGGTATATTCTGTGGAAGAACAAGTTAGAAAGTCCTTTGATAACACTATTCTTTAGACTCCAAAATCATGGATAATTATTTTACTAAATAGTATTCAATGATTCCTTAGTAAATTGAAGGTTTCACTGTATGCTGTTGAAATTTTTGGAATGTTTGGAGACTATTCAAGACTTCATAAGCTTTACTCTTTACACATATTTTACTGTCATGCTGAACTCTGTTCTTTTTAAAAGAAAGCAAATATGTTTAATGTGATAGCAATTATGTATGTTTTACTTTCAGCATCTGCATATATACGAAAAGGCATAGAAAATACCCAGCATCAACAGTAACTGCTAAAAATTCTATTATGATTAGTTTTGAAACATTGATTTTGATCATTTAAAATCCTATTTGTGTTATTACTCAACTCTTGTTTTCCATATACCATGAAATTAGAAATCTTCAAAAGGTGTCAGTGTCCTGTGATGAAAGAAAAGATGTTTTGATTTCTGCAGCACTGGTGGAAATCACCAAGTCCCCTAGAGTCTTATAATGAAGCCTGAATTTGATCTTGAAATGGCATTTCTACATCTGTGTGCATATGTATAAATATATATGTATATTGAATAACAATTGTACAGTGTTTTAAATTGTTGGGTAATTTTGGTTGAACTAGACATCAAAGAAATTAAGGTTAAAATAAGAAAAAGAGCTAAACATGATGATAACATAGTTTTAGATGGAAAAGATAGAATGATAAATAGAAAAAATAGGCTATCCACTTTGGGTTATAAATTTATGATATGATGGTTATTTGATTTGACTGACTTTTGTTTCTGATGTTTGTGGTTTGAATTGTCCAAGTTACCATTAAGACATGAGCCTGTAGGAGAAGAACCAGCAATGTAGCCAGTGCCCAGCAACGCAGAGAAAGACGGAACTTAGGTCCAGATAGGAAAGAATAGGGAAGTCATCAAGATAAAATAGCGTTCACAGAACTAGAAGGAATATCGAGCCAAGATAACTTGTAACTACAGCAGCAGAGAGGAAAATGGAGAAATAAGTGAAAACCTTGCCTTTCCAATAGTAACAGGACATCTGTATGGATTTTTTGTTTCATTTGAATCAATGTTGGTGACGATCACTGTTCCTTACTATGATAGGTCATTTTGTGTTATGCTGTTTACATTAGGGTTCAGCTTCACAGCTAGAGTGGTCTTGATGGAGTGTGACTCCAGAATTTTCTTTTTAAATCGTGTTTGTTACTTGGATAAATGCCTATGATTCTGTGTTATTCAGTATTGATTTTGTATGTGCTGTTTTTCTTTTAAAGTCAATTGACCCTGGCCAGCAGTTCACATGGGAACATTCAAACTTGGAAGTAAACAAACCAAAGAATAGATATGCAAATGTAATTGCATATGATCATTCCAGGGTTCTTCTGTCAGCAATAGAAGGTAAGGAAATTATTCATACTATTATTTTGGGGGGCAGCTTAAGTACATTCATGAATATTTTTTAACTTGAACTACATTATTAGCTATGTATGAAACTAGTTACCTAAGATTCATACATAGTTTGTTCTCATACAAATACATCTTACACAGATACACAGTATCGCTGGTACTGTGGCCCAAGAGCATCACCCCTCATTTACTGCTTCTACCCCAGACTTGATACTGAAATTGGTGTTTTTAGGGGAAGCAAATTGGGCTTGGCCAGTTTACCAGTGGCTGTTGATGGTTATGAATAAACAGATGATTGTCAGAAGGGGCCCATAAATAAACTGCCTATTTAAAAGGTTGGGAGAGGATTGATTTTCTTTATATATTTGGGTATTTACTGGGGACAGTCTGAAGTTTAGGAGTTGCTGGTGTGTCTTGTGTGTCTAATTTGTGGACTCTTTCGTAATTTCACGGTTGCAGTAGGGAGTATATTCCAGAGGTAGTGGTTGGTGAGGGTCACTCCTCAAACATACCTAGTTTCCCTTCAGGATGCATGAGCTGAGTGGTTTCCACTCACGTCTTCCTTGAAGTAAATCCCTTTCACGTGCCGTTCTCTAACATTTTAGGAGTTCATGCTTAGTACTTAACATTTTGTTGGGTTATAGCAGCACACTGGTTTGAGAAATCCTTTGAAAATAGTTTACCATGCCACTCAAATCCTTGTGTCAATACAGCCAGCCTGTATTGTGACGGCTACCACCTGTCACATAACCACATTGTACCCCATTGCTCCTCAAACAGTTCTGTGGCCTCTTCACACATGTAGGTTACCCTCTTGCAGACTTCTTATAAAACATTAAATAATACTAGCTTCAGACCCAGTCCTTTTTAGGAATTCACAGTTCAGACATTTTCATCTATAGTTATTCATTTGTCTTTCCCTTTGTCTTTTGTGTTTTTTTTTTCTTTTTTTGCTTCCAAAATCCATGGTGGCCTCCATTTATCTTACAATTCTGACCTAGTCCTGCTGCCTCCTTAGTGTCCAAAATAAATTTGAAAGTGGGACTCTGCATAAAAGCTTTCCTAGTAAGCACCAAAGGCAATAACACATTTATTTCCAGATTTGGCGGAGCAAGAAATAATCTTTCAACATTTGAGCAAGCTCATGTAAGCCTGCAGTCTTCTTTCCTCAAAATAGTACTGTGCGGTATAGGTAGGCTTTTTAAAATTCTCAGGTTAGTTTTGATGCTGAAAGTGTTATAGTCCCCTTTTTAGGTGACCAAATACTCTAGGTATTCAAGAATTAAAACCTCTCATCTTGAAAAGATTGATGAAGTTTGTCAGGTTTCACTGATGCTAGTTCAGGCAGGATAAGGTCAAAGAGGCAATTGCTTCTTTTCAAGTCTTATCTAGAAACTACAATTAGTATATGTGTGGATAGTTAGAATATAGGGTTTATGTTTTATATGTCTTTCTCATTTAAAAATTTAAAAAATCACAGCAATTTGTTCTCTCCAGTCATTTAAATCATCTCCATGGTAAATGAGAAACAACATAGTCACAGATAATGGAGAGAATTTTTTTTCATTAGAAATGTAAGGAAAACTACAGAAATAAAATAAATGAATGTAAGATGGGAAGGTATTTGGCAGGGTCTTGCCTGGAGAACTTGCCACTCAGCCTTTGCTGTATTATAGCATTATCTCCACTCAGAATTAGGTCACCCAGTACTAATAGTGCTCTGTATTTTTGCCACTTTATCATTATCTTTCTTAATTTATTATTTTCCAAATCTGAACAGTAAAGGGCATTAAGGAACAAAAAATAAGAAAACCTACTTGTACCTTTATTACAATAGTTGGAAACTAATGCTCATTTTATTCACATGCTATTTTTACAGTATAGCAGCAAAGCCCTTGAATCAGACTAGAACCTGCCTTTTTAGAGCTGTGTCCACAAATACACCTGAAATCTAAAGCTGACCTAGAAACCAAAAGTCTTTCAATTTTAAGTCTTATGCAAAATCTTAGAGCATTTAACTGAAGTTTATGAGCTACACAGAGAGCTTGAATCTAGATAACAGCCTTGAACAGCATTTTGTCTTAGACTAAGCTCTAATCAGCAGGGGTTTAAGGATGCTGGCAACTGGAACCACACAAGCACTACCTGAGGCCTCTCCTGGACAGGCAGGTTTGCTAACACAGGGCCACATTTTTCAAGTATACTAAAACTTTAAGTGACTTCATGGACAATTTATAACAACGTGCTTGTTTTGGGTTCCACTCATGACACTAATTTAAATGACATTGGTTGAGGGTTTTAATTTGGGCATTTTAGTAATTCTCCCAATGGAGCTAGCCCCTCTCCTTATTATTTTGCAGGATGATGTGACAGATACTAGAGAAAAAAATTAGAATCAGCCACAGTGATTCATGTTATCTTTGTCTTTTCTTAATAGAGCAAACTTTTACCTTACTTCCATTGAGGAGATGTCAGGGGGAAAAAAATAAAAGAATCAGGAATTGTGTGTGGGTACCAACGTGCTTATTGAACTTTTTGAAAATAGTGACACTTCATGCTTATTGAACTTTTTGAAAATAGTGACACTTCATGACATGTTTCCAAATCACACCCATCTTATTTATGCTGTGAAAATGCAGAATAAATTCAAGAGAGTACTAAATACAAAATGCTTTCAATTGTTGAATTATAATCACTGTAGAAACTCAACTGCATTTTTGACAAATCCAATTACCACAGGGATACCCTCCATGTCTAAGCAGTTCTTAAAATTAAATAGTAATTCCTAAATAAGAGAGGTAATACGAGTTATTTTAATGGGTTAAGTATTGTCAAATAAAGATCAAATGGAAGCTAAGACTTCTGTGTGCATAAACACAATATATAATAATATGCTAATCTCATAATCCAAAGCTGTTCAGAAAGTGTACTTTTATTAAAGCAAAAAAAAAGTGGACAGATAAAAAGACGAACAAGTAAATCTCACTTTAGGGCACACCTCTGTCACTAGGTGGGTAACTTTGACTTCTCTGAATTTTCTCAATCAATATATATATTCCTTCATTCCTGGTTTCTAAGAGTTGTCCAATGTAGTTATCGTATCAGTTATTTCATTTACAGAAAACAGCAATCTAATGAATCAGTTGTGTAACTATTCTACTTGGTATATAGGTGTCCATTAGAGATGAGAAAAATGTAGCCCAGAGAATTGGCACAGAGTTGCCCGATGGATAAATAAGGTAGCTAACGTTAGAGTCTAGCTCTTGTGGTTTTTGTAGTGACCCACACTAAAAATAATGCTTTCCTGCTGATCAAAGATATGATTATGCCTAAGTCAGTTAGTATGGATCTAAAAGTCCAGTCTTATCTTTTTGCCTAAAAATTCACTTTATCATTTGCCATTAACTTTATAGATAATGCAGACATTACATTTGTAATTGCACTTTCTATTTTATCTTATGAGTAACCTGAAATAGTTACACAATATGAGAAAATCAGCGATCCAAGTGTGTCAGAACCACAGCATTGTATAAATGAGGTCAAGTGCATCTATACCTGATTCTTCAGGTGATCTGCTCACCTCTACTGCCTTTATATGATTCTCCAATTTCTTATAAACCCAGGAACATCAATTACTGGCAGATTATTTTTTGTAATGCCATATAACTACCAAAAAAATTAATTATTGCAGTCCCAGATTTAAAAAAGAGGGTTTTGTTCAAAAATGTAATTAATCTTCATTGCTGCCAGTGCTATATTTTCATTAGTGAGATTATAATTAACATTTCATTTGAGAAGCCACATTGGCATAACTTTTTAAATATTGTTGGCCAAGTCTAAATGTAAAGCAAAATTAAGATGCTACTTTTCAATTCAGCAGCAAAGATAAATTTATAGTAGACATGGTGATCTGGGTATCTATTATATAGTGGATACCTGTCAAGGATTTTATGTGCATTACCTATACTGTTCAAAACAACCTCAAGGCTAATTATTACCATCTGAATTTACAGATGAGGGAACTGGAACATTAAACAGAATGAAAGAACCTTTTTTAAGATCAGTACTTACACAGTGGCAGAGTCAAAATGCTAGCCAGTTGGATTCAAGGCTTCTGTAGTCCTAGGACATGATTTAGGCCGATAGTCTCTTTCAAAGCATGATGGCTGTGGCTGTGTGTCATACCTAATTCAAAATCAGTGCCTTTTCGGTTAGGATGACTGTCCAGGAATTTTGAAGTAAACATTTTGAAACACTTATAATAGAAATCATTGTACTAAAGGTCTTTCAGTTGTGCTTTTAGACTCTGGTTCAAGTGAATTTTTTCAAAGAATAAATGACACACATACTTTACAGGTGGATTTTGTTGTTGTTGTTAGCTTAATATTACTTTTTAAGGTGTATTGGGAAGAGTCTGAATAAGAAGATGGGAAATTGGAAATGAACTCCCAATTTAAGCAGCTCCATGACTTCAGCATGTTACTTGATGCAGTTGGCAGTAACTCTTTGTTTGGAAGAGTTGCATCTCTCATGAATGTGAACATTTTCAATGCCATTTGGAAAAAAAGACACTCACACACTGCTCTTGTACATTCATTTCAGGGAGCTTGTGGACACTCAAGTCTCTGCAAACCCATTCTCCAGTTTAGACTTAGTGTCGTTTGTTCTGTTTTCTAAGAAAACTAGGCTGTGCATGACTCTTCCATCCATCCCTAAAATTCTCAATGTTATTCTAAATTTTGACATCCAAAGATAATCTAGTCAAATATTAAATCACAGACTTGAAAGATTAGCTCCTTCAAGGAAACCCTCACACGCACACTATATTTAAGCCAGTGGTTTTATTCTAAACAGTTATATTGACTTGTGTGTGACTCTCACCAAATCAGGTATAAAGAGATCTATGAAAATCAGTAAATGACAAAGAACAAGCCCCAACATGTAATATGTATTCTTCAGCACCAGGGCTTCTTCATTTGAGTTTATTAAAATCTTAGGAAAGCATCGGGCTGAGTCTTCACCTGTTTGTGCTGCTGTAAAAACCTGCCACAGACTGGGTGATACAGAAACAGTAGATACTTATTTTTCATGTTTCTGGAGTCTGGAAAATCCAAGGCCAAAGCTTTAGTAGGTTTCTGATCTGTTGAGGGCCCGATCTCTCTGCTTCAGAAATGGGGCCTGGCTGCAGCATCCTCCAGCATGGGGAGATCATGCCCTCCGTGGCGGAAGGGTTGGAAACCCAATCCTTCCAACACCTTCATAAGATCCCTTACCCCATCTGCCATCATGATTTAGTCACTTCCCAAAGTTCCCACCTCTTAGCACTACCATACTAGCAATTAGGATTCAATATATAAATTTTGTGGGATATATTCAGATCATAGCAATCTGTTTTTTACTTATAGCTGGGTGCATATATTTAAAGCTTCAAAATATAAACATCTATTCACTTCATCTCTTTGATGAGTTCCTTCTGAAGAGGGCCATATGCTTCTCAAGAACTCCTTCCCTATTAAAACTGCCTAGGCTGCTCTTGCTTCTGATGATCTTTCTTAGATATATTATTGTGCCTCAGTTTCCTAATCTGTATAATGGGATCACTAACAATATCTACCTCCTCAAGTTACCAGAAGAATTCAATGAATTAAATACATGTAAACTCCTTACAAGAGGGCCTAGCACCAAGAAAATGCCTTATATATATTGGGAACTATTAAAATTATCATTAATGTTAGGAAATTTATTACTACTCTGGATGGGTCCTTTTAATCTCAGATGAGATTTCTTTTCCATATGATCTATGGAAACTTTAAAAATATCAAATGAGGGGGCTGGAGTGGTGGCTCAGCGGTTTTGGCGCTTGCCTGGCAAGCACGAGGACCCGGGTTCAAACCCCAGCACCACGTACACAACTGAGTGTTGGAGCAACTAAGGCTATGTGAAAAACTAAATAAAGTTGTTTCTCTCTTTCTCTGTCTCTCTCACTGTCCCTCTCTCTTTATTAAAAAAAAAATATATATCAAATGAGAAAGCTGCATATATTTGGAGTACTCCATGTAGCAAAAGAAAATATTAGTGCTTGATAAATGGAAACCAGACCCATAATAGCATTACAAATTTCAACAGGAGGAAGAATATGTTCTTTTAAATGGAAATTCAGAATATATCATCTGCTGTTGGATTTGCATAATAGGAGCAATTCAAAAAAATGGAAGTGTAAATAATATAGATGATGTTACGACAACTTGATTATTTGTGAGATGGGCAATTTAGCACCTTTAAAATGAGAAAACAGCTCACAGGAAATCACCACCCCTAAGATAAATCGAATTAAAAAAAAATCAGGCCTAGAAACCACCGATATTCCACTGTAGTGTCGATTCACCCTCTGTCACTGCACTGGGGCCCTGCATTTCAGCTGTGTTGGAACCACTTTTCCATGGGGTTCAGTACGTCTACACCAGTTCATTTAAAACAGCTGTCAGCGCATTTTCACATATTCTCCAGTTTCACCTCATTCCCATGCTTATGAAATTGCTTCACTTTTTTTCCCCCAGATTATATCACAAAATGCAAAAAATACCCCAGGAAAATAAGCAAATACAATCTACCCAACATTTTCTAACAGAGTGTTAATTATCATGAATATAAATGTTCCACATGAACTCTGACATCAAAGAATTAAAAATATTTGCCTGAGTATAGAATTCCTGTAATAGTTACTTTGCATTCTTTTCCACATCACCTCAATAAATATGACCCTCTTTCCACCTCCTGGCTTTCTCCCTCCTTCTTCGTCACTAGTGAATAGTTTGTGGGTTTGTTTGTGGTGTTTGTTTTATTCTGCTCTTGAAATTCCATTGACAGTACTGAAGGAAGTTTGTTAAAATACATATCCCATTTTTTAAGAAATTATTTCTCTAAATCCTATCAAGTTATTGGTGGAGTTCATTTTTCTCACATTGTTCAGAACATCAGTCATTGACTTAGGGTACCACAGCTTCAGTCTTTTACTTTTCAAGTTAATTGTTTGCAAGCATGATACAGTTTATTCCGTTTACTTATGGGTTTATATTTTTTAAACATGTAAATGAATCTTACTTTTTGAGGAGCACTGAATGGAAATATTTTTATAGCTGAATTTGTCTTAGGTAGCAAGCAAGATGGGATCTAGCCTTGGAAATTTGGAGCAATTTTGCAGGGTGCTTACAATCTCCTTAGAGCTGTTTGAGTGGCATCTCTGTCCTACGTGTCACTGAGCCTCCTAGAACCCAGAAAGAGGAAAGACATTTTTAATAGATTGTTGTATTATTTTTTTGTTGTTTTGGTTTTTATACTCTTTTTTCCTCAGTAAGCTAATTGAAGACTAAATCAGAAAGCTCTGGGAATGAGTTTATCTCTATTGCCTTCAGTTCAGGTATTGGAGTTTTTTTCATTTTTATTGTCCACTATTCAGATTATTATAATGCGTCTATACTTGTCTGACGCAATAGAGAAACCTATATCATCTGTAATATGGTTCTGTTAGAATACATGCACATAGATGTATACATGGCTGGAAAGCTATAAAATAATTTTTTCTGCTCTGCTAATTTTTCTTTTTAAATATAGAGGCTGGAAAGGAGCCTTTCATATTTAGAATTATTTTTAATCAGTAGAGTATTTAGTATTGAATGAGTTTATTTTATTTCTGCATATTACATCAGTTGTTAACAATCATACCCATGTGGCATTTCAGACATTTCAGATACATTGACTCATTTGATTCTCATGAAGATTGTTGGCTTAAGAATGTTACAATGAAGTTTTGTATATTAGTGATGAAAAGACCAAGGTTCTGAGTGTTTCCTATAGATACAGCCCCTGTAGGCATTTTCCATGCTAGTTCCTATCTCACTGCTAGATAAAGCCCTATAATACCAGCATCCTTATTAATATAAGCTAAATGGGTCACAACTCTGATGTGACTGGAAGGTGTGCTACACTGGTTGAAGGTCTGCTTCCGTTCCCACAACCCCAGGACGAAGTTTATCCAAACAAGAAATAAGTTCCTTCTATCTCAGGAGCTCATAATCACCCAACATGTGTAGCTAATCTACTTCATTCATCCACCTCCTTTCCTGTGCCCATCCTCAAAACCCAGCCATCGCAGCAGTGCAGAGGTATATAAAGTCAAATGGAGAGGGACACAGAACAGTGAGAAAAGGTACAGTTTGGGGTCACCTGTGCTTTGAATGTTGTCCATTCCCCCATGAGCACACTGTAATGAGCTACATGCCCACAGAGCAAGGCATGCTTTTGTAAAAGTTGCTGTGCACTCTGTAGAAACAGGGAGGGTAATTTGCCCAATTGCAGTGACATTGGGGGATACTATGACACTGTAGGCTTGTAAGACAGGTTTGTTTTCTTTGGGGTGTTGCAAAGAAAATCTTTCATTTTATCAATTCTGGTGCAGCCATGGGTGACCGCTATGGTGCAAGGGAAAGTTAAAGAAGGTCTGAGTCTTTTGGAATTAAATTAATTTACTTATAAATTATTATTGAATTTTGTTTTTCAATTTTCTGAGTTAGTTGTTCTCAGCCAAGTAAATTTCTTCTTCATTATGGGTTGTTAAAATTGCAATCTAGGGCTGCAGTGGCAGCTTGACAGTTACGGCACTTGCCTGGCAATGCACAAAGACCCGGGATCAAACCCCAGCACCACATACACAACAAAGCGTCAGAGCAACGAAAGCCACATGAATAACTAACTAAACAAAATTGATTCTCTCTTTCTCTCTCTCACTGTCCCTTTTTCTTGTTTAAAAAAAATGCAATCTAGGTCTTCACCAGCCACTCATTGTTGTTAGGGAGTGTGTGTGTGTGTGTGTGTGTGTGTGTGTGTGTGTGTATGTTGGAGGGGAGGAAGAGATGTGAGTTACTGAATGAAAGGTGGCTTTGGTGTTGTATGGAGTCACAAGTCCTTCTGTCTCACATAGGAAATAAATTGGTTTAACAAAGAACAATTTCATTTTGACACAAACTTCACCTCATTAAGGATTTGTAGAACTGAAAGGAAATAAATATACCTGGGTTTTTAAGCCACAGTGTAAGGTGGAACCCAGTCAGCTGTTCAGCAGAGTGTCCTTCTCAGTCTCTGCATTACAGTCCCAGCTTGCCCACTGCAGCCACGATGAGTCCACCTTCCTTCCAAGGCTACCTTGGATGCATTCTTACCTCCTGAGCTCCACGGAGGGCTTCTTCACATGAATAGACCAACCTCATAGCACCATGTCCTCTTGTTTTTATATACTTGAGTTTTTGCCCCACCAGGTTCTAATCAAGATTTGAAGGCTCGATCTAACTGAAAACTCTCATCTCAGCACATCAGAGAAAGAAGCGTTAGGAAGCAGCTTGAAAGAACCTCAGAATGTGTTTCTACCTAATCTCAGTGATACAAAGACTCTATTTATCTTAAAATAGCTTCACAGAAATTTCCAAATTCAAGCAGGTTAAGAATACCATGAAGAGACCTCTTATTTTAGAACTGAAAAGGACTTGAGGGAGTCACTTTGTCCAAACACACCTTGTTTAGCAGATAAGCAATTACAGGACTGGGCAAGTAAAACGGCTTAATGTCAAAGAGAAACCTCACAGAAGCCTAGACAGGGATCCCAGTTTCTTGATCAACTTCCCTAAGATCTTAGCAAGTACTTATATTTGTCCTAGGACTCCAAAATGCACTCAGGATTTTCCCTACAGGGTGTGATTCAAATCTGAACATTCCTTTTAGGATTGCTTAATTTCACATTAACAAAATAACTTATGTACTATTTTGGGTTCTTTTTTGCCTCCTATCAAGGCATAAGGATCTGTTATAAACCTTTTATAATGCTAATCATTCTTTTGACAAGAGAAATGCATTCAAGTCAAATTATCCTTTCTCCAAAAAACCTAATCTATAGCAACAACTGAAATAGTATGTCCTTTGACACTGTAACATGCTTTCAAGATTTTAAAGCATTCTTCAGCAATTAATGTTCATCACAAATATTATTTCAAACAGAATACCCTTGTGTTCCAGGATTCCCTCACCTAGTAATATACAAACACCCGCAGAAACAATTTCATGAGGCCCTGACCTCTTAAGTTTATGTTTGGATGAAGGAAAAAAAGCTGTTATCCTTGTTCTTGAACTCACAGTAAAGTTTCCAAAGTTTTGCAGACCACTGAAAGAATGGTTGAGTCCAAAGTCCATGCCAAGGCTTATTTTTCCCACTGAACACTGTAACTAGTGGTTGCCAATGAATAAGAGCCTACAACTTGTCTAGTGCTGCTTAAACAGGTGTTTGCTGTGCATGAAGAACACAGCAACACGGCTCCACCAGCCATCATCTCATCTCTGGCTCCGTTAGTTTTAAAGGCTTGAATTTACAGCTCTAGGTCTGGTTAGCCCAACACACAGAATCAGTAAAGCATATAAGTAATGCTTTAATGTGCCACAGGAAAGAACAGTCTATTAACTGATGAAATACATGAACACAGGAATGTGTCTTAGTGACATAATATGCAATTAGTCTGGTCTCAGGTAGACTGCAGTGATAAGCACTCATGGTGCTAGAACCGTTACATGGCTATGGCTAATTGGAGAATATGTATTAAACAACACTTGTGAAACCATGAAAACCTACTCATAAGTGCAGTAAAGCCATAGAAGAGACCAGGTTTTGGATCTCAGCTGCTCTTTTTGAACTACAACTTTAAGACCTAGAGACTCCAGGAGACAGTTCCTACAGCAGGGCCAAACCATCCTGAGATTTTGACAGTGACTAGCAGAAGGCAAATATCTTTATCACATTTCTATTGTTTTGATAACTCCTTCCCCTGCTGAAAACAAAAAGGCAAAACCAAAAAATCCGAAACCAAGCACTGTTAGTAGAATATTACATGAAGGTCTCCTTGACTCCAAGAAAGAAAGGCAATCAGTTAAATTATTATAATTCTATATCCTTTCAGCACTGTATTTTAAGTTAGGCTTCATTCATCAGAGCCCTGGAGCAATTCAATTAATTCTCACACACTTCTCTTGTATTAGGAGTACACTCTGATTAGTGTTGCATTAGCAGATGCAAATCATCTTCTGGAGAAGGCAGGGAATTGAAAATTAAATAAACAAATATGCATTGCTTGGAGAAGGTCACCCCCCACAAAAAAAAGGGGGGGGGGAAAGAATTGTATAGATCCAGCCTCCCAGGAAAAAGCATCCTCATCAAGAGTCTAAAAGCATTTCATGACACCCAAACATTGAAAAAGCCAACATATTGTGCATTTTCACAAGGTTTGCGGAAAAACCTAAGTATGTCACATTGAAAAGTGGGGTCTCATCTACTTGAAACAGACTGCTTTTTAACTTTAGCTTTCAATCTGGAGTTAATATTTTTAGAAGGACAAGCCACCACCCTTCCTAAAATATTTTCTCATTCATCTTTCGGCACAGCTTGTTACGTTGGGTTGTGCAGACTCAGGAGTCAGTAGATCTTAGAGCCATCTCTCGCATCTCCACATTGCAAAGGACTATGGAAACAAACTTGCCTGAACTGTCTTTCTGCCAGAGTGGGTAAAGGAATTTGACAGGAGGAGGCTTTCACACTAGGTACTGCCTCCTTACGAGTGCCAATATTAAGTGGAACTTAAACATTATTTTCAGGATATAAACATTCGCCTAATAATTACCTCTACTGGGTATTGAATTTTTTATTTCAAATTTTCTTCCTTTCAATATATCAGGTCCTAAATTCTTAAAGTATTTAGAGATACAGTAGGGTCCCAGGTGCCTAGTCTTCAGGTTGCACTTTTGGATTTATTTTTTTTTTATTCTTAACCCTAGGAAGTTTGATGATCATTCAGTATCAACCTGTTCCACCTCAAAAAATGTATTATTCAAAGCTGAGCTGCACATCAAAACAAATTCATTATATAATAACTGATAAAATGTATGCAGAGAGAATTGGATGGGTTTGATTTCCTTCCTTTAGAGATGAGTCTCACATGCACCTCCTCCATGGCCCCAGATACATTTTTCAGAGACATTTGTTATCTGTGATAAGGGGGGAAATGGCATTGTACGCAGTTGTTGTTTTCTGAGTTATTTAACCCACATTTCTCCATTCTGAATTTTTTTGGGGAAAAAAAATTTTCTGTGTGTTGGTAGCTGAGTGAGGCCCTTAACCAGAATCCTTTTTTTTTTTTAATCAGTTCTATAGTGCTGTTAACTGTTAAATTAAAAACGTTAAAAGTGGGCTTTTCCTGTGTTATGAAATGGATTCGTTCTTGGCTCAGAACCAAGCCCCATATCATGCGAGATACGTGCACTTCCCAGTGGCTGTAACCTGAGGATTTTATTTAAACTGTCCTTTGAATCTACAGTAATTTGGAGTCGGGGAGGAAAAGGATCTTTATCAACAAAGGGCTACCAGAACCCCAACTGCTTCTTGAGTAGCTATAATTGATGAATAATGTTACAACCAACTGTGCATTTCGGTTTTTGCTCGAAGGGCTTTTCAGCTGATGCTGGTGGTATTCCATATCCATGTCTTCGTCTCAGAGTTCAGTAGTTTCCATCTGACTTTCATTACTTTTCTTGAGAGGATCAGTTTTACAACTGGAATCAGAAAAGCAGTCAAAGTAATTGCAAGTGGCAATCAGTGAAATATAACAATTTTTAACTTGGGAACATATGTTCCATTATAAAGAAAAAATATTTTCCCACAATTCCAGGACTTGTATTTTCCCAGGGTTAGAAAGAGCCATGCACAGGTTCTAGGCTTCCTTCCATAACATGCTGATATTCCTGGGAAGTGCTCGTTCCTCTCCAGGGATGGGCAAGGCATTATCTCCCAAGGAAATGCAGGCCATTTTTCTTCGGATTATTTGAAAAAGCTTTGTTGGAGGTAAAATTCCTTCCTCTGTAGTTATATCCTCCACATTTGAAAACTTGACTCTCAACAGAGCAAATCTAAACCTGTCTTTAGAAGTCTCTGACTGCTGTCATATCCAACTCCTAACTCATATCCAATTCCTTTGCTGCTTTCTCATGTATTTCTTTCTCATGTGGAATAGTTTTGGTTTCCTTAGTAACTCTGGCCACTTTCTGTAGAAGCAGCTCAAATGTGTGTACATCCCTCTTAAAGGTATTGTGCTAAGGAGAAGTCAGATTTCAAATCAGAATATATGCGTTAATGTACAACTCAGCTGATTATTAAATGTTGGACCTTGGCAAGTTATTTCTTTTTCATGAGAGGTTGCAAAGATAAATAAAAGAGATATGGAATCACGATCAAAACAAGTGGTAAGCAAGTTAAGCAACAATTAAGGATATTATTATTACCTATAATTGTAGCATAAAGGGATGTCAGGGGAGTCGTGAGGTCCCAGGATGCTCTCAGGGCAGGTCTGCGAGGAGGCTGCGTGATAATGGGAAGGAGGCACAGTGTGCTGTAGAGTGTGGATGGCACCAAGATGAGAGAGTGATGTTTTCTGACTCCTGAAGCAGGTCAGGGTCTAGAGTTCACAAGGCAAGTGGAATGAGGTGAGTCTAGAGAAGCACAGGGTGTTGAGAGTTTGAATTTTATTTGGAGGATAAAGGAAGCCATTGTTGGGTTTGAGGAAGGGAAGTTCTAATATCTCCAATATATTTTTTAAAATTGCTATCATGTTAGATAGAGAAGGAGAAACGTTGAAGTGACAGTCAATTAGGAGGCAGTTGTCATAAACCAAAGAAAGGTTCTTTCTTGTACTACTTCCTAACAACCCCGTGAGATATGAATGAGAAGCCGAACCCACCGGAGATTTGACACGGACATAAGAGAGGGACCACCTATGATTAAACCCGACTTAACCAGTGTAAGCAACGTGGCAAAATTTTGCTTAACCTCTGTGTACCAGCTTCCTCCTTTGTGATGATCATGACATGACTTTCTGAATATTGCTGTGAGGAGTAAAAGTGTCTGCGTATGAATTGCCTGTTAGCTACATCTGCAGCAGATTTTTTGCTACTGTGATATGTTCTACTCTATATTTGCATTTTCAGACTTGGACATTCCTTTATTTAGTTTTTGTGTGGCAGCGGGGAAGAACTTGAGTAAGAAATGTGACCAGGTTACCAGTTTATTTATTGACCTTTGCAGACTTTTTTATTTTTTTGGTAGTACTGGATATTGAACCTAGCAGCATCTACCACTGAGCAATACTACCAGCCATTTTTATTTTTTTAGGCAGTGTCTTTCTAAGTTGCTGAGGCTGGCCTTGAGCTTTCAATCCTTCTGTCTCAGTCTCTATAGTAGCTATAGGCTTGTGTTCATCATGCCTAGCTGTAAACCACTTTTTGCTTGGGCAAAAGAAAAAGCAGAGAACCAGGGAGAGAAAAAAAATTCTATGGACCATCTATTATTTTTTTTTCCTTTGGTAATACAACTTGCCATATGATAAATATTTGTCAGCTTGAATGCTGCATATTTTTTTTTTAGCATGATGGTCCTGATAGGACCTATTTTTCTTTTGGCTTAAAACCCAAAATTAGACCAAAAACCCCCCAAACTTCAATATATCGTGACTCCTCTAGCATGAGGTGGAACAATAATATAACATTGCCATTGAGCTATCTGCTCTAGTGATGAGTTCACCTTGTTGAATGACACTACTTGTTTTACAGGCATCCCAGGAAGTGACTATGTGAATGCCAACTACATAGATGGCTACAGGAAACAAAATGCCTACATTGCAACGCAGGGTTCTCTACCTGAAACATTCGGGGACTTTTGGAGAATGATATGGGAGCAACGGAGCGCCACGGTTGTCATGATGACAAAGCTAGAAGAAAGATCCAGGGTAAGAATAAGTTATGAACCTCCTCTAAGTTTTCACTCTGAAAGTTTCCATGGTGCATATTTTATCCTGTTCAGAATCCAACCTTTCCCAGAGATTTAATGTTTTTTGACAGATATTAATTGTGAATGGGAGTCAATTATTTCAATAATTCTGATTAAGCTTTTCTTTAAAACTCATATGAGCTTTTTCAAAAAGGAAATTCTCCCGTATTAGAATGTTTGTGATTGCTAAAAGGAAAAAACAGTAGCATTCAAGCTCATAGACATCTTAGTTTCAGAAAATAAAATTAGCTTGAAGCTCTTCATAAAACACACATTGAACAAGAATCTGGAGACTTTGGTGAGAATCCCACCAATGTACACTTCCCAAATTTTTCAACTGTTTCTCACAATCTAAATCTAAACTCTAATAAAGATGTTCTTACTTAAATATTCAAATTAGTATAAATTGATTCATGGCAGCCAAAAAATGTGGCTTAGTACAAGCCAAGAAATGTGTAGAAGGCATTTTGCTGGTTTAGACGTATCCAAAAGAAATAAATTTTAATAGCAAGTCATTGCCTGTTAAGATTCAAGAAAAGAGTTTTATTAATCATGGGTTTAATATTATGGTACGTTTAGCACATTGGTTAAATGATATTTATTTGGAAAATTAAGACAATGCACAAGCAGTGTGCCACATTTTTCTCTGCATGAGCAGATTTTGTGGCCATCTGATGAAATTCTTTAACCTTGAGGATTGAACAAAAGGGTCCCTGAAAAATTACTGAAGGTGGCACGTGTGCTCACTAAAAGGTAGGGTAGATCAAAACAGTTTGAGACCACAGGTGAAAGAAAGGTGTCTCATTATGGTCACAGTAGTCTCAGAAAGAATACTTGGAAGCCAAAGCCCAATTCCCCATTTAATGTGGCAGTTGAGATTCCTTGAGCTCAACACGTGGCAATCTCTCTTAGCCCAGGTTTGTATACAAGGGACAGTGAAAGACTGCCCAGGGATTAATAAGGGAAAAACTCACTTGTAGGGAAATATTTGAAAGCTGCCACTGTTATCCTAACAATGGGAAATCAAAAGTGTGGTGCAAGGCTGGGTTAATAAACCTAAAAATCAATCTTCACAATTTCTGAATTTTGAAATACTATTGAAATGAACTTATATAAACATGGTTATGGCTCTGAAGACAAATACCTGTTTTGTGCTTCACATGCAAACCTCAGTGGTATAACTATCCATTATTGATTTGTACTCAGGGATACATACCTCTATAAGCAAGGAGTTTCTTTTAAAACAACCCATGACCTAATGTAACGGCATCTAACACATGTTAAAGGCATTGATAGTTCACTAAACCTCTCTGAAATAAACACTAGTAATCTCTATTTACAGTGAGTAAACTAAGACCCGGAAAATTACATAAGGTCTAGCCCAAGGTCATTCAGCTACCAAGGTCAGAGACAGGAACTAAGGACAGACACTCTGGCTCCAGAACACACATGCTTCACCATCAGGCCACACTGCCTGGTGACACTTCTGTTAAGCTGAGACAGCTGAACTATTCCATTGTAGCATGCATGTAAATCCACCCTACCCAGTCTGCTCTGCCTGGAGATACCAGCTGGTAACAAGCAGTCATTTGCAAAAGCTGTTTTCAGTAAAACACACATTTTATCTTGACACTGCAGGCCTTCATTAAACTGTGCACAGAAACTTGTTTTGAAATAACCAAATGAAATTCTGCCCCCTCTTCTCCCTAATTGCTTCTAATAATAAAGTTAGTTCTAACTGGCCCCACCGCCACTGCAACATCTGATGGTAATGAGCAGTTCTTGGCGGAAGGCATTGTGACTTAAATACCTTCAGTTTATCTTTCTGTTGCAGACTACCTTTCCAACCTCCTCCACAGAGGAACTTATTTAGAAGTTACTAAATGAACCTTCGTTTGCTCTCTTCATTAATTACTCTTTGCTCTTGCAAGTTAGCTTTCTTCTTTGTTAAATGGCCTAAGGAGGCCAATTAAAATGCTGTCTTGTGATTTTTTTTTCCTGTGGTGGTTCAGCCTGTACCCAAATTTGCGATGACCTGCATAAGCTCGGAGGCAGTTGGGGAGTCTCAGTCATCATCAATCTGAAAATACAAATGAACCTGACCCCCAACACCAGAAAGCTCTTTGTTCCCCATTCTAGAACACTTGAGAAGAAGTGTCCAGTTGTCACCTGAAGATTTAACAAAGCACTGGTGCCTCCGATTATCTCATCTGCTCATGTATCTTCCTCCCTCACATCTTCCTGCCTTACTTTTTCCCCTAAAGTAACAAGAAGGAAGAGGAAGGCTTTTTGAATTCTCAAACAAGAACTTGGATTGAATTGCACTATAAAAACAATGTTATAAATAGTGGTTAGTTGTTCCTGAAATATATAGCTCCGTATTTTAGGAATGTTGTGGGTTGTGTGGGCTGACCTGGGAACCCAAGTGAATTCTCAATTCCCAGCAGCCAACTTCAAAGCAGACATTTGAGCCTGCCTAGCTCTGGTCAGAAACTGCCTAAAGTTTCCCTCTTAAAGGGAGGTGGTCCAGGTAGTTTAAATAAACTATCCTTCCAATGGTTGATCCCGGAATTTTATTATTTAGATTAAGGCTCGGATTCTTAAAATAATACTCACCCCTATGCTATATGAAAAAGTACATGTTTATCAACACTTCTATGAATTGGAAGTATGCAGGATACCTGCTGACTACAGATTTGGGGCGAGGAATAGGAAAGCAAAGGGAAGGCAGCATGTTATTATGGAAGGCCATCAGAGAGAAGGGCACCATCAGGAATGACATAGTTCCAAGTAGGAGTGCTTTATGGTCAGATGGCTTGGCTCAGGTCTCAACTCTAGTCCTTACAGCTACATAATAATGAGCTTATTACTTGGCACTTCAAATTCTCATTCCTCCTTTTTGGATCACATGGAAAGGTGATGTGAGCATTGGCTGAGATGAGGGATGTGATGAGGTGGCTCTGTGAGTGTCAACTCTTGTTTGGTAAAGAGGTTGTTCACTTTAGCATTTCAACTTCCGTTTCCCCCTAAAGCTAGCCTCTGAATAATTGTGGTTTTGTTCCCAAATGAAATGATATTTTCTTTCTTTGTGGTCAACAGTGAATCCCAACCGACCTCACAGAGCCACTCCACATGGTTAATTCTGCCCACTGTTCCCAGTACGAGCGCACCCATGCATCTTGGTCAAGAAGAAAGTAGAGCTCTGACCCTGGGATTCTTTTGTAATTGCTTTTCCCCTGGACTCAATCTCTAAAATGCAGGTCCTGGCATAGGGAACTTGTTTATCAGTCTGCAAGTAGGACAAAATAAGACATTCTGGTTGCGACTTTCACTGCAACCAAATCTCAAAGCAATAGAATGGCAAATCATGAGGAATACAGAAATGGACTCCATGTGTGATAACTGTCACTAATGATAATATACTCTTGACACCACATTTCCTTTTGGTTCAGTTTTACATTCCCTCCCCACCCCACTTACTTGCTCATTTTATGATGCTAAGGAATTCTCCCATTAGAACTCAGTCTGCTTTCTCTGTCTGGTCACTTTCTCATTTGGGCCTGAGATTCCTCAGCAGTACTATAACTGTCCCTGAGTTAGAAGAGCTCAATGAGACAAAATGCTGGTAGGTTTTCAGCAGCATGTGCTAGAAGTTTCAATGGTTTCTTTCTAGGAAACTGATAGTTGTTAACATTGGAATTAACCAAAGAAGCCCTTCACAAGGGAGAAATGCAATTTATAACTTAAGATGGTCATTTTAAAAGTTAAGTTTTTTGTCTTTCAAATGCATTCGCTCTCCCTCAGTTGTGGCCTTGAAAGAATTTTCAATTTAAATAGGACTATTTGTATGGTATGTACATTCAGTTCTCAATCCAGAGAAGTATAAGTTGTATATTTCATGTGAGTTTCACTGTAGTATATAAAGAAATAAAAATTTTTAAAAGTCTAAAATCTGGAGATTTTGAAAGTAAAGTATGATCATTGCCTGAAACACATATGTCAATTTAACATCAACTTAAAGCCACTGTAGAATGAACTGTATGATATAAAACACTGTTAGTGGGTTTCATTCCAGTTTCCATCCATATTGCCAAATCCTCTCTAGTTCTGCGTAGTTCATTGACTCCATAGCAAGTCATTCTTGTGCCCTAGAATGTGGTTTCTAATTGTTTCCATGTTTCATAACATGCCAATAAGCACATGAAATGGTCTGGGCAACCACAAGGAGGGAAGAAAAAGTTTGGGAAAAAATGAGGCACTTGTGGGACAGTAAAATGTGTACACCTGGGATTTCCACTGCAAGGATGTTATTTGTGGGTGACTGAGTACATAGAAGATAGACAGCCTCCCTTGAAGGATTAGTGTCCAGAGTAGCATCTGCCACAGTGCTTCCTGGTGCAGGAAGCTGCAGCAGTTAGTGGGTGATTGTCTGCATTTTTATCCCTTCATCTATTTTGGCAGTGTCCCTTCCACTCTGTCTCTAATCTTGAGGTACGTAAGACAGAGGGAACATGGACACCTCCTGTTGGGCAAGTCCTGGAGCAACCAGGATGAGTGTTAGATGCTGAAAGGCTTAGCTGAGTTAGGGGCTGTCTCTCTCACTGGTCTTCTCCAGCCTGCTAATTCATTGCTGATTGTAGCAAGTATTGTTGCTTATGTTGTCTTTCAAACTGAGTAGTGGGGGTTGATTGACTTACAGAGCTATTTTACTATAGCTGAACTTATTGCTATAAATGTATGGGAAGGGGAAATAAATCTTGATACCCAACAAATGGGATATGATTTGAATTGTCATACATGTGGGTCAAGTTTTCAAAAGGGATGGCTAGAAATTAGGAATTCTATACGTGGTTTTCAAAATATCTAAATCCTTTCCCTTTCCAAATAAAGAAAAATAACACAAGCCAGTTGATGGCATACAACTGGAACAGATCAAATGTTTTCTGCATCATGACTTTAGTTGTCTCTTAGGCCAGAGAGTAGGAAAGTCCTTGTACCAGTTAATTTTGTTGTTTATGCTAATGAATGGAAGTTAAGAGGCTTCACTGTGTTAATGCTCCAGGGCATTAGAATACCAAGACTTGCTCTTGGGCCAGTGACATTTCTAACCTCATGGCCACTTTCTCCTCCAGTTCTTGAATGTCACCTCTGTCAACTTCCACAGCAGAGCCAGGAGGAGATGGAGACACATTCACACTTTATTTTGTGGGTAAGAGGGCCAGCAAGGAGCAGCCAAAGAGGAGATTCTGGTTAAACATTTTCTTTTTCTATAAAACAAATCTTGAGAGTCTTTTCAGATTGTGAGGTCCTTTTGGGTTAAAGTTTGACAGAATCACGTTGAAGATTATAAATGGCAGGGTTATTGTTTCCATTGTGTTATCGGTTTTGGAAAGCCCAGCCTTGGCCAGTGGCAGACTAATTCTTGGCCTCTCTGGTTTGTCAAGGTTCGGTAAGTTTAATGGAGAGCAAATGCTTTCCAAATGCCAGGTCTGTGTCCTTTTCCAAATAGAACTGGAAGCGCCGAAGGCCTTGAACATTTAATTTCTCAAACTGCAGCCCAAAGCCCTGCCTATCTAGGGCAACAGAACCGCTTTTTCCTTAAGCAACTTTAGGAACCACAGCACAAACATTGCCTTTGGAGTCTGCATGATGTATGGGATTGTTTTGAAAGTGGTGGATACTTAATGTAAATAGGACACTGGCAACAAAAAGAATGATGCTCATGTTGGCAACCTAAAGGATGTTTGGGTCCTTATCTAGCAAGTTCCACACACTTGATTTTCTCTTGTCAGCAGAAGTACTGTCAGATAAAAGAGAAAGAATCCCACCAGCTTCTTGGCTATTTGCGTCCTGGGCTTTCTACCTTCTTTCCCTTCTCCACCTCCTCCACTGAGAATGAGAGCCTACAGATTCTGGTTTAAAACATTCTTATTAAAGCCAATTAGAAGCATCATGGCCTAAGAAAAAAGCTGAACTGGAGCAGGGGCTGCACCTTTGTTCCTGATAACTTTGTGCAAAGCCCTTCTCACTTCTCTGCATTCATGTCTATCGTCCTCTCAAGCTGGATTAGGTCAGTCACTTCTAGGGTTTTGAGAAGTTTAAATTAATCTCTGTGCTTTCCAGAGTTTAATTATGGTTTTTTTCCTCTGTCCTTTATCAGCAAAATTTAAGGCAAAGTTAATGTTGAATTTGCATGCACTTACATAGTGGTTGCTACAGTTTTGGAGTGCAGCTATACTGACTGTCTACAGAAATTGTCTTTGCATTGAAATGCCAAGTCACCTAATGACACCACCTGGTAACAGTGATATTGGAATGTAGCATAGTAAAAAGCAACCACTGAGCAAACCAGGGCATAAGAGAAATGGTTGGAAGGCTATTTGAGGGCACTGAACTAACTGCTTGGGAGTGATTAGTGATGAGTTGAGTACTGTAAGGACCCTTCCCACCTGGGAAGAACTGATATCCAAATGCTACCAGCCGTTGCAAAGGGGTACTTTGCACAGTTATCCTCTTTTTACAACAAAGTGTCAAACACCTGAGATGTAACGACTATTAGTGTAATGGTGGAGGGCATAGAAAAGCTCAAGGCACTCCCTCTGTCAGCTTCTCTATGTCAGGTTTGGGCTGTTTTAGAATGGTTCAATGAACTGGTAAGCAGTTTTATGGCATATAATTTATATTATTTAGAGAATGTTTTTCAAATTGATGGTTTCATATACATGAAAGGCTATGATGGCATGGTCATCCAATGCTTTAATATCTCTCTCCTTTCAAATATTCAGTTGCCTCTTGATCCTACACTAAATGGTGGTCACTGAAGACAAAAAGAAACAGGGAAACATCCAATCTCTCTGTTTTTCAGTTTGGGAACAGATATTGCCAAATATCAAATATTAGTGTGGAGTATGACACTATTGCTTTAAAAAAAAGAAGAACAGAAACATTGAGGTATTCTGTGTCCTGACTGTGGAAAGTCTACTATTTGGTCTTAACTACCAGAAGAATTGTTATAACTTATAGAAATTAAAAGTCAGTTTATATTTCTGTCCATCGAGATAGATCTGGATGTTAGTCTAAAACTCTATTATAATACCACTTGTTAAATGAATACTGATAAATTGGTACCCCCAAATACCTTCGATTTGTGTTTGCTAATGTTAGCTGCAACAGGCCAGCACTTGTAAGATCAGCCATATGGGAGCAGAGATGGCCTAGAATGAAGTCATTTCCCCAAAGCACAGCAAGCAGGCCTACCAGGTATTCTCATTTTCTTCAGAATACATTTAAATGTGTTCTTTCATTTCATCAACTTACTCTTGATAGCTTATGAAAATGCATTTATTCTGTAGCATAAACTTAGGGATAGTCGACCCATTCTCTCCATAATTATGCAAAAATGAAAACTTCAATTGTAGTTGATCACTCAGTAATAATAAAAAGAAGCATCTTTCTCAAATTCATCCCCAAGTCCGAACTGTCTCCTTCAGTTTAGGCCTCAAGTACAGTTACTGGGCAATGTCTCTGTTGTACATCTTGGGGAACAGGTGCTGCTGCCCTTCTTTTCCACCTCAGAATCGAACACATTCTCTTCCCCTCACAGGCTGGGACCCAGGAAGATTAAGGAAGTGTTTTGGGATTTCACAGCTGCTCACTGAAGAAGCAGGAGGTTCCAGCACACTTCCATCTTTAAGACTGATGGACTGGGGGCAGGGACTGTCTCTTTTCACTTCTGTGTCCCCTCAGCTTCTTACGCCTTGCCTTGAACCTATGAGATTAATAACACTATTTTTCATACTTAGAATGATCTACAATTACCAAAAATGATCTAACAACTACCAAAAAATCAAAATCAAAAATCAGTAATAGCTAGTGCTTGGTGAATGCCTATCTGTGCTAACCCTTGGGTGGTATTGGGTGCATCGTTTTCGGTACTTGCCAGGAGCCTAGAAAGCCCCAGGTATTGTTCCCATTATGCAGATATTACAGATGAGGCGGATGGGCTTTGGCTCCATAAGTAGAGAAGCAGCTTTGTGGTCCTCCAGTGAGATTCTGCCTGACCTTCCAGGAGTCAGTCCTGCAGCTACTTGTAGTCACCTCAAGATCCAACAGAAAAGGTAAAAATCAGGCCAGGCGCAGTAGCACATGCCTTAATCCCAGCAGCTAAGGAGGCTGAGGCAGGATCCCAAGTTCAAAGCCAGCCTCAGCAGGAAGGCCCTGTCTTAAAATTAAAAAATAAATTTATAAAAGATGCTGGGGGTATGACTCACTGGTTAAGCACCTCTGGGTTCAATCCCTAGTACAAAAAAAAAAAAAAAAAAATCCACGTTTGTTGTTTGTGTTTAGTAGCTGCCGCCTTCCAGTTCTTACACACTTAGAGGGGCCTTCATTGCTCGTCTCCCATACTCACCTCTGCATGAAGCCTAACCAACAGTCATTCTCTCTAGAAATACCATGTGAGATGTTTTTTCCTCTGTCTCTCTCTGAGGAACAGAGTGGGAAAAGGAAGAGCTATTGTCAGAGTAAAATACTTCCAGAAAGGAAAATAGAGCTAGTTCATTTGCATTAGTTAATTAGAAAAAAAAATCATTTCTATTGTTCTGTGTCTTTTTTCCTCACAATACCTCATGCTCGTTTTCTAATATTGAAATCGGAAATGCTTTGTACGATGTGTCCTTAGAAATGAAAACCTGAATAACATTTGCCAGTGAGTGGGAGCCCTTAAGTTGAGTCCTCTGAAGTCAAACGAAGCGTGTGCAGGCCCCTCTGAGAATGAGGCCGAGGAAGAAGTGCTGCTCTGTAGGGAGGAGACAGCTGCTGTTCTGAGAAGCTCAAGACGAGTCTAGTCTCACTGCAGGATCCCACATGGGCATGTCCACATGTGTTACAATATTTATTTTTCGTAAGCTCCCTCTGGTAAATATTTACTGAGGGGAAAATGACAATGTTCGAGGGTTATTTTCTTTGTTTCTTTTTTTTTTTTTTTTTTTTTAGCTTTTGTTTTTATGGCTGATACTGGATATTGAACCCAGGACCTCGCACATGCAAGATAAGCACTCTAGCACTAAGCTACACCCCCAGCACTAAAAATGGGGATGTTTAAATAGATTTGTTAAAATAAAACTGTCTTTGAAATATTTTAAAACTTTTTTTTTGCTTTTGGTAAAGAAAAAGATTAAAGTACATTATTTAGATTGAATACAGAAGCACTTGTTTTATCATTTTAGCTAGAAATTTTTATAGCATTTACCCTTTATAGTAATGTTTTTTCTTATTCCTAAAGGAGTATGTCTAAGTCAATGACAGCTACAGTTTGATACCTATGTCTAAAAGTGTGAGAATAGTATAATTTCAGTTTTTTCTGCATCTGTGGATGGAACAGATTGGTAGATAGTCATCAAACAATGGAATGATTTTTCCAGGAGTTACATAAAGTCTGGCTCCCAGTTCCTAATCTCCATGTCATAACCTGGACTGGTCAAAGTGTGACCAGTTCCCAACTTGGAAATGCGATTATATTGAATTTGGTTCAGTGCAATGAATTGACCTTGTACATCATTGTTTTGCATTAACGTGATGTTTCTGGGTACAACATAGTGATATTTGTCCTCCTGGGATTTGATCAGTTGGTTTTGATTTCAAAGGATTGCTATCCAGCTTAAACTGTTAAATTATGAACTTGAGATATTCTCTCTCTCTCTCTCTCTCTCTATCTCTCTCTCTTAAGATAGAGAGAAAGAGAGAATTTTATTTAGTTTTTCATGTGGCTTTCATTGCTCCAACACTTCACTGTGAATGAGTTGCTGGGTTCAAACCCATGTACTCATACATGCCAGGCAAGCACTATAACCGCCAAACCATTGCTCCAGTCCTGAGATTCTCTCTTGATTTTTTTTTAAAAGAGAGAAGGACAGTGAGAGAGACAGAGACAGAGAGAATCAATTTTTATTGAGTTTTTCACATGGCCTTCGTTGCTCTGGCACTTAGTTGTGTATGTGGGTGCTGGGGCCGTGAACCCATGGACCTGGCATGCTGGGCACATGCCATAACCGCCAAGCCACCGCTCCGGCCCCTCTCTCTTGATTCTTTTAACTCGGCACATCTCCGGAAGCCTCCAGAATATTGCAACCTGAGGCCTAAACCATTGCTTTTGTCCTCTGCAGTAAGAAATCACTTGATATCAAGGTTTAAAACAAAGCCTTTGGCCTCATGACTTTTCTTTTCTTTTTCATCCATCTGAAGCACCATTACTTAAGTAGTGTTGGTTCCATTCAAGTGGTACCCTCTGCTGTTTCAGCCGTGACCTCCTGGACTTAGACAGTGGGTGGAAAGCATGTGGAGTTGTCAGCCCTGGTCCTGCTCCCTCAGTCTTCTCCTTGAAGAAATGTCTTCCCTTTGTGTCATTTCTCTTCAAAGAGAAATGCTCTAACTTAACTTATAGCATGCAAGAGAAATAAAAACACAAGAATGTCCAGTGCATCTGGGGAACATGGGAAGCATCTTCTTACATTCTATTAAAACACAAATCCCCTATCTTACTCTTATAGTTATGTTTGGTTTTCATCAAAAAGGTGATGTTTGTGTGATCTCACAGCTGAAAGAAAGGCATAGGAGTCAAATCTTGTGAATTCAATTTTTGGCTTACTGAGTAAATGTATAATAAAGTCCTTTCCTCCTTTTTTTTTTGGAAAAATTGTGCAGAGGGTGAAACCTCTGCCTTTTTGGAAGGTTCAAGATCTACAGAAAGAGCCAGAGCCATCAGAGGAGCAGATCCTATCGCTGGGAAATAGATTACAGTATTACTCACAGAATGCTGCTAATATATATGTTAAACATAACTGCAAAGAATTATCTAATAATTCTACTCACCAGACCAAAAAATTCTAGTATCTGTGGTCATAATGTCTTATTGCCTTTGTTCAAAGCCCGAAGTTGTTGCTTTCAATTCCTCCTTTTCAAGTAAAGGATGTGCTTCCTGATATAAAAGCTTCTGGCAGCTTTCTTTACCTAGAGAAATGTGTTTCATTTGGTTTCAGTTAGGAATCAATTGTAAATTTCTTTTAATCTGAGATAGAAAGGGCAAATATATTCTGATCTGTGGCCTTATGTAAAATACAGTCTTATGTTTGTCATTTTTCATTATGCTTTTTAATGCCCAACGGACGTATTCAGTAAATTTGAGGCTTACTGCTGGCCTGGAATTATTCTTTCTTGCGTGTTAAACTAATTGGGTTGAATACTCTTTTGTTCCACTCCACATAGAAATTGTAGATTATTCATGTCCAAAGAGTGAATTTTAAACTATTCGAACTTTGCACTGCTGGTGTATGACCCTCTGAGTCTGTTTTTAAGGAACAGATAGATCTTTTCCCCTAGACATTACAGGTTTTATTTGTTTTGGATACAAATACCATTTATCTTGTATTAAAAAAACATGCCTGTGTTGTTTATTATACTTCGATATTTTCAAATTATTTCTACTTTTCTTTAAAACAAGCCTGTTTAGAAATTGTAATAGCTGAAGATGAAGAACTTGTGCTTTTAAATCTTGATGGATGAACACCATCTCTCCACTGAGTTTAAATGCTTAAGTGTGATCTTCCTGATGCAAATTGTAACGTCTGCCCCAGAACGAATTCGTGATTTTTTTTTCCAAGTGTTCTGAAGTTTCAAATACCTCTCTCCTTATTTTACTCAGCAACAATCTGCAACTTATTTTTCTCCAGGAAAATTGAATGTTACTGCTTAATATTCCTACCAGTTTGAGAAATGTGGTTTATATTGGCATCAGAGCAGTAATTTACATATATTTGGATAACAAGAATGCATGCCAGAAAAAGATCAACATAAAATGAAATGCAGAAAGGCTGTTTTCCTTCAGCAGCAACTCGGAGTGAAGCTCATGGAGAAATTGATGAGCATCTGCCCTGAATGTGTCACTTGTTTCTTGTAGGTGAAGTGTGACCAGTATTGGCCCAGCAGAGGCACGGAAACCCATGGACTGGTTCAAGTGACACTGCTTGATACAGTGGAGCTGGCCACATATTGTGTTAGAACGTTTGCACTTTACAAGGTCTGCTCTTTGTCTTTTCTCCCCATTCCATTTCCCCCTTCTCCATTATTTAAAGAAAGCTGCTTTTGAGAAGTCAGATCTCTTAAACCTTTATTTAAATCTCAATCCCACTGGCAATAGTGAAAAATGAAATAATGCTTCCATTATTGCCCAACAATTTTTCTCCTAGCCTGGCGGTTTATCAGTAAATATGAAACCCATGCTCTGAGGGAAAGTTTCAGCAAATGAAGAATAGATGAAGAAGAACTAGTTGTTTCTGTAAAATATAACGGGAGTACTCCTAACGTTTAAGCCTGAACCTTGGAATGCTTCTCACCTAGGAATTTAATCTTCCTGAGCAAATGCTTGTCATGTATGAATAGCTCAGGGCTTGTGTCTCCCAAGAATGAGCCTTCTCAAAGGAAAGTGGGGTGGGAGGGAGGAATTAAGATAGCACTTTTAACATTCTAGTGCTGCTGCGTCCGTGTTGTTCTTCATTATCACCTGTGGTAAGGAACTCAGAATTTCAGCCAGTTTCCCTATGTTACAGAATGGGTCCAGCGAGAAGAGAGAAGTGAGACAATTCCAGTTCACCGCCTGGCCGGATCACGGTGTTCCGGAGCACCCCACACCTTTTCTAGCTTTCTTGCGGAGAGTCAAGACCTGTAACCCTCCTGATGCAGGTCCAATGGTTGTGCACTGCAGGTAAGGGCCACTGGGAGCCTTGGTTTTACTTGCGTCAGAAGGTTTTTGATGAAACAAAAATGTTACATTATTCTTCATTGATGTTCTCTATTCAACTAGTTGACGCACGGGGCTAGGAAATTCCTTCACGAATAATGTGGGTCTCTTATGGTCAGACGTCTAGAGTGCAAGAGGAAGGATTTGATACAGCTGCAGATTCCCCCTGGAGGCAATAGGCAACAGTGACCTATTGCTGTGTTTTTCTTTGATAAACACAAAATTAAGCTTGCACATGGCAATAAATGAGAAGAAAAGAATAAAGAGCTGACCTTATAATTCAGGTCACGTTCCACCTCCTATGTGGAGGAATAGTCTTAAAATATACTTACATGAATTGTTTCATAAGCTCTTATGGGCTGGATTGATAGAACCATTTTGCTATTTATAGGGTGGAAATTGCTGAACAAAATAACGTAAGTATACAGGTTTTCAGGGAGAATGTTATGTTGCCTAAAGAAAAATGCCTTTTATGCTTTATTATACCAATTCACATATAATAAATAAATAAATTTGTTTAATAAAACATAAACCAAGACTTATAGTTTGGAGTAAGTTATATATAGTAAGTACTCAGAGATAATGATTTTGTATTTCTCTTAAAACGTATAACATATTTTTTATTTAATCATGCTAATACCTTCTATATCACCACTTGGGTTCAATTACTTGTAAGTGTTAATACATTTTTAATTTTAAAGTGAATTTTTTCCAGTTGTCTATTTCCTCTCAATGTCCTGCTAACAGACAGACTATTCAAAATGTCTAGGTGGATTCTATACATTACTATTTATTGCTCCTATAAATTTGTAGTAGTTCTTTATTGCCTGAGTAATTCAAATATGAAAGAAATTTGGCATTTTGAACAGATAAGTAAAGTTCAACTGTGGAAGTTAAAAAAAAAGACAGGAAAGCGTCTGTCATAAACCATTTCCATTACAAATTAGTATCGTAGCTCTTTCAGATCCCCATTATCCTATAGTATCATACAACAGATCTTCAAAAGGGGGCTAGTTTTGCAAATAATGGTGGGGTCAATAGAATCAAAATAAAAGCGATAGAATTTATCTGGCCAAGTCACACAACAATGGTACTTATTAAACTGTAGCCTAGCAAATTCCAAACATGATGATGTCTCTTTTCCAGAAAAATATTTTTCCTGATTGAAAGTATATTAGCATTACCTTGCCTTTATATAGAGTATTTTACAAACTTGAAGACATTCCTCATGACTTATTTTGTTGAATTAGGATCAGCGTAAGCGACAGGCTACCGGGCTTGTTCAAGTACTGCTACTTCATTCGGTGGTGATGTAGTCATGCCTTGGTACCTAGTTCTTGCTTCCACCTACCCAGGACATGACCTTTGAGGACTAGCCACTTGATTGTAGTTTTCTGCATGGTTGTGAAACACTAAAAATTTTCTTTATTACTTAAGATAAATACTTTTGCATCTTGAAAGCAGATTTGTTTCTCCTGCCTGGTGGTTCAGTCTGGCATGAGTTGAACCAGTCTGTACACTGTATATTATCTAAACTTTCTTCTAGGCATTGAAGAAACAGTGTGCTTGGTTACATGGTGTCCCTGCTTGGCATAAGCTGAACTTGATTATAAAGATCGGACATGTAATACATGAAATGTTTTAAGACGGAATTTGGCCAAAGGTAGAGAAACAGGAAATTTGAGTTCCTAAGAGAAACGTTACCCTCTATGACTAAGGGCAAAAATGAAGTTATCTCTGTTTCTTCTGTCTATCTCTCTTTTATATATGTAGACAGGTAACTATATAACACCTATTAAATAAATGGTATTAAATAAACAAATAATAGGAATAAAAATTATAGAAACCAGGGCTGGAGCAATGGCTCAGCGGTTACAGCGCTTGCCTGGCATGCGCGAGTATGCAAGTTTAGACCCCAGCACCACATACACAATGAAGTGTCTGAGGAATGAAAGTCACATGAAAAACTAAATAAAAATTGCTTCTCTTCTCTCTTTCACTGTCCCCTCTTTCTTTGAAAAAAAATATGGAAACCTAACTTGGAACTTTTGACCAAAAAACAGCATTACAGTGTTGGCATTGCATTTTGAAATTCAGCATCTTCCCTCTCAAAATGTACAGTAAAGTAGAAGCATAAGAAAACTAAAATAGACAGACAATCTTGAAATGAAATTTGCCTTCTGGTAATAGGTAAGGTGTATATGCTTTATACTAGACACTCTGAGAGATCCAAAAAAGTTTGCAAGGAAGAAGGAAATAAAAGATAGCAATGATGCCTTATTTTGCTAATATGCATCACACACACATGCAGGCACACACCTCTGTGCTGTGCTAAGCCACCTGGACTCACCTCTGAGATATGCAGGCTGCTCAGGAGAAATAAGGAAACAAAGATGAATGTGCAGAACTAATAGCTGCTGACATTTGGAAGTGCCATGCCTGAGGCTCTGGTGAAGTTGTGTATTGAAACAAATAACAGGAGAGTAGGGATATTGATGGAAGAAATTTGTTAGGAACTTCAAAACAATAAGGGCAAGAGACAGCATTAAACGAAGCTGTGTGTAATAATCAGCGCTCAGCCATAGGTAATTTCATATCTGGTAGGATATGTTTGCCTCTAATTAGGAGAGGTCATGTCAACATCCAAACCATCCAAATCCTTGACTTGCCTACAAGTATGTTAAAACTCAAGAGCATAATGTTTCAGATGAAGTAGCAGATTAATGTATTCTAAATAATAATTACTCTTGTGGTGTCCCAGCAATGTTAGTTTAGAAAAATTAAAGTTACTTCTAAAGAACAGTTACTCATGTGTTATCTCAGAAATGTTAGTTTAGAAACCCTCCCTAAGCAATGAGCCTTTCCTAAACAAAAAGCCACAATAGCCAAATGACAAAGGGAAACTGATCAAAGGGACACTGCTCATGATTTGTAACATGATCATGTTACAAATAATCATGAAAAGCTAATGTATACTTTAGCTCTTGTTTTGATTTCTCATTCAGTGGGCACTGCTTCTTTTCTCTATAAAGACCTAGTAATCAACTCAGTCAATCCAAACTTTCTATCACACAGATTCAGTGAGAAAGGAAAATTTAGAAGAAATCAGGTATAGCCAGAAAATTTGGACTTCCTGTCCCTACCCCTTCCCTGGTTTTATCTAGTAGTAAATGTGTTAGCATTAATAAGAGCCATCAAATAATGGAAAGTATAATAAAAAAGAGTTACAGGGACAACCTAGTTCAACAAGCACAGAAAGCAGTTTCAGTGTTGAAAGCGTGTTCTCTGGAGAGAGGCTACCTAGAAAATGGACATCTTGTTTAACATACTGGTTTTGGGCCTTTGGGAAAAAATTTTAATCTATTAGCCTCTATGTCTTCACTTATAGAATGGGGTTATATTATTCATAGCAGTAATATTTTTTATGAAAATCAAATGTAATTATATGAAATATAGCACTGAGGCCAGTGCATGCTATTTAGAAGTTTGCAGTAATGTTAAATTATTACTATATCACTATTGAGTGATATATATGAGCTATCTATAAAAAAATTTAGAAAAATACAGCAGAAATGTGGATGTCATCTGACCACAAATACCCATTCAATTAGACAACTAGATATTTATAAATATCCAATAGCATAAAATGAACAAATTTTAAAATTTTTTTGGAATTTTTCATTATTTTAATACCATCTGATTTTTCAGAGGAACAGGTAACATTTTGATGATGTAAATTAGATTTATAACAAATCTGTTTTCATAAGAACCCATAAAACCATTGAACTCTAAAAGTGGACATGTGGAGCTCAATCCTATGGTTCTTGAGGCCTTTGAGATAAAGTCTGAACTTCTTGTGGCATGCATAGCCCTTTGTGACCTAGGCTGATCTTGCCCTCCATTCTTGG
This sequence comes from Aplodontia rufa, assembly GCA_004027875.1. NCBI lineage: Eukaryota > Metazoa > Chordata > Mammalia > Rodentia > Aplodontiidae > Aplodontia > Aplodontia rufa. The sequence goes on from PVKS010002570.1 coordinate 39,327, forward strand.
GGCCACCTATATTAGCTATAACTTCTAAGTACCTTCATCCCCGGCTCTCAGCAAATATTTATGTAGCCTGGAACCCAACTATTACCCTTCTCTTCTTGAGGATGTTCAATTATTTTTCATAATCCAGATGAAAGAGCACTTCCTATGTGTATGGCAAAGGTTGAAAACTGGCTTCAGATGGTTTTGTTGATAAACATGGTAATTTTTTTCAGTTCTGATCATGAATTTATTAAAGCAGGAATGAACTATCCAGTTTTCTCAAACATCCCTACTCCATATTGTTTTATCTACATCTAAATTTGTCTGTTTAGAGGGTTGTTTCCGCTTGTAAAGCTTTGAGTCATAACCCAGGAGAAGCCTTTTAAGCTCATTCTCCATTCTTCTTCCCACAAGAAGACTTTAACGTTAATTCTCAATTCTCCTAAAACAGGTTCACACTTAGCACATGTAGCTGCATGTGTGGAGGTCATATATGCCTTGAGAAGATAAAGAATATGGGCAATAGCTTATGTGCATTTGTGCCCAGCTCTTACAGTCAAGTAGCACATGCTTGATAATTGGTTGTTCAAGTTAGTGGGATTCCATATTCTATTTTAATATTTTTTTGCAGAAATAAACGAGATAATTTCAAGGCTGGACTACGTATTTTTTATTTTAACATAATAGACTGAATTTTTTTTAAGAGAGGGACAGTGAAAGAGAGACAAAGACAGAATCAATTTTATTTAGTTTTTCACATGGCCTCCACTGCTCCAAGACTTCATTGTGTACGTGGTGCTGGGGTTTGAACTCGTGTACTCACGCATGCCAGGCAAGTGCCGTAACCATCGAGCCACCACTCCAGCCCAATAGAGTGAATTTTTAAGCAAAGTAAAATGGTACCTGCTTATCATCCCAGCTATTCAGGAGACTGAGGCAGGAGGATCAAAATTTCAAAGCCAGCATGTGCAATTTAGTAAGATCCTGTCTCAAAATGAAAACTTAAAAGGGGTAGGGATGTATTTCAGTGATAGCATACCACTGGATTCAGTCTTCAATACTATATATTTTCTGTTTATCTCTTTTTATCTGTGTTTTTGCTTTTTTCCTTCTAATTTTCCTTGATGGTAGGAATCTTATCTCATTCCACAGAAGAAAAACTGAGGCCAACACATGGCACTAGTGGTGGCAAAGCATCATGTGCCCTAGTTTGCCTGTCCCTGTACACCAAGCACATTCTCCAGTCTTTAGATCACTTTGTGGTTCCCTTTTCCCTTTCTGCTGCCCGCTGGGAAGGCACATCATTGTCCATCCTTCCCTAATGACCTGGTGAGAATGAGGCACTACTCCTCTTCTGCCTCCACATCACATTGCCATATTCTATCCTTTCTTTTACCCTGTCTATATCAAAGGCAGTTGCTAGCATGTGGTTCTCTTCTACCCCTGTAATAATTTTAGCATAAACAATCATAACCCACAGTTACTGAGCCATTACTATTTCACAAGAATTACTAAGCACTCAGGTATTATTACTGAATCCACAAAACAACATATTTCAGTTGTAAAGAGAATCAAGCACAGATGGGTTATAATAGGTGATTGTTCAAAAGGTCATTGTTCAAAGCCATGCAACTCATAAATGTAGTCCTAATCCCGAAGGGCATGGCCTATTTTCTTACCATGTTATCTAGTTGTGACTCCTTATTACAGAACTACCTACTTCCTTACACTTATCTCCTCTCTCCATGGTTGTTAAGCAAATAGTGGTAAGATAGATTTGTCATTACCTCTTCATAGATACCATTCAGTACCTGAGTAGAAATATGGTATTTTTTCACCTCATTCATAAAACTAGATTTTGAAAGAGACTAAGGAGGAAATACTTCAAACTGTTTATTAACATTAGAATTTCTTGGAGACCATGCATTACATTTGCCCGTATTTTAGACTCCTTGTAGAAAGGAAAGAAGTTTTCTGCTCTCTGTTCCTTTTAAGCCCTGTTCTTTGTGTTGTTTTATAGAAAAAAAAGTGTGTGGCTTACATTCTAAAGCACATAGTCTGTAAGTTCTATCCTGTAGGTACAAAAGAATTATAACAACTAGATATTTGCTTCTTGTCAGGAATGAATAAATTGGAATGTATAATTTCATTGAATCAATTATAAAACCTTGACCTATGATACCAACTCTTGAGTTACATTTTTAATGCCAAGGGAACAGTATTTTCTTTATAGGAGAAATTTACTCGGGAATAAATGTGAGGACTTCTGAATCCATCTTCTAAATGAAGTTATCCCAGGAAGAAAAGAGACTTCCTGAAGGTCATTTAAATCTTTTTTTTTTATTGAGAGATTTATTATAGAACAACCATACAAGTTTTTCACAAAATAATATAAAATGTGTATAGATTCTGGATATTAAAATTACCCCCAGGAGTGCCCCCCAATTACCCACCCTTATCCCTCCATTCCCCTTCCCACAGTATCCCTAAAAAGGTATTATGTTGTATAACATTACACTTTATCTGGATTTAACACATGAGACTATCTTTCAAGTCCTAGAATCAAGCTGGTCCTCAAAACTGGAGTGAGCAGCAACTGCAGGCCAGATATAGATCAATAATATCTGAGACATCAGTGGGCCACCTAAAAATCAAATGACAATTTGGGGTTGGAAAGACTCCTGAGATCCAATCTTATTATTAGTTTTTAACTTTGCATATGAAAACGCAATTAAGAAACTACTTAGGTCATAGTCAGCCATAGCCAATTACCCCTAAGACCAACTCAAAATTGAAGAAAATTGCTCACTCAAGGTCAAAAGAGTTTGGAGAACAATGCACATAGGCATAACAATAAAAGACCTTGTGAGCTTAACAAGTACCGGTACTGTGGAAATTTGTTTAATGCCTTTTTAACCATTCATTCCAAAACCCATCCTTTATTTCTCCCAGTGTTCCATTAAAGTGTTTCTTCAGATCAAAGACCACAAGTCTTGCCAAAGCATGTGATAGTTTGGTGATGCTGACAAGTGTGAAGCGCAGACTCATATTTTAAAGCTGGGATTTATTTCCACTTGTAAATTAAGTAATAGGAGAAGCTAGCCTTCTGTAGATGAAAGACTGGATTGTTAAAAATACCAACATCTCTGGATATAAAGATGGTTGGAATATGCAAATTATGTTCTTATTTTTAGAAACATTTTAAGGTGAGGAGAAATAATTATACCATATGGAATCTGTTATTCCAGGTTCTGTTCTTATATACCAAGAATTCTGCATAAAAACCAAATGCTTAATTTATGAAACAACATGATCATATAAAACAGAAGGTTGGGCCCTCAATACTTTGGTTGCATAATCCTATAAGAGAAAAATATCTTATTTCAACTGAAATAGTTTCAAAGTACTTGAACCAAAAGAATGCATTGAAAGGAAATGCACAATGGCCCCAGTAGGTGTAAAGTGAAAAATTCAAATTAGAGAAGGTGTTTCAGATTGCCCAGTAAAATGGAAAATTTTTAGAAGAGAAACATTGTAGATATAAAGTAAGTTGAGGAGAAGTGAGGTCACTGGTATAAGACTTAAAGTCATATGTCAGGCTTGTATCATGAAGGCCGTCCTGTTCTCATTCCATGCAAAAGAAGAGCAAGCAGCTCACTTTTGTGTAAGAATGTGATGGTTTGGGGGCCGGAGCGGTGGCTTGGTGGTTATGGCAATTGCCCTGAGTGCACAAGTACACAGGTTCAAACCCCAGCACCCATGTACACAACAAAGTGTCAGAGCAATGGAAGCCACATGAAAAACTCAATAAAAACTGATTCATTCTCTCTCTCTGGCCTCTCTTTAAAAAAAAAAAGTGATGGTTTATCTCCTGTCACTTAGTTTGATACAACAAAGATGCCACATGCACATTATTACCATCCTCATTCTACAAAAAAGAAAATGGAGACTTTGAAAAATTAAGTGATTTTTTTCTAAAGATCACATACACAACAGAAAGCAAGAGATGAGAATGAAGGTTGTATGCTCTTTTTGCTCAATTTACAGTGTGCAAACGAGAGTGTACTGTTCCCAGCCCACACCAGCGATGCTTCCTGGCAGAGGGGACTACTCTTTGGGGACAATAGTGCACGGTGATGAAAACAGTGCACTTGAAATCTCTGCCAGAGTTCAGGTTCCAGCTATATAGTGCATTGCATCTGTGACCTTGTGAGAGTCATTGAGTCTCTTTAAAGCTCAGTTTCCTGACCAGTAAAGTGGGGATGATGTTAGTATTTCCTTCATAGTCTTGTTTATAAAGATTAAATAAGATGATATATGTGAAGTGATTAATTAACCATAAGATGATATATGTAAAGTGATTAATTAGCCAGGTACTTGCCATATAAAACAAAGTTAATGTTTGCAGTTCCTGATGGCTTTTTTTTTTATTATTGTATTTTGCCCTACATAAAATGGGTGGTTACTTATTGGCTCTATTAATATAAAAATGACAAAGCGTATTGTCACATTTCCTGAGATGTAAATGAGTTCTATAGAACCTGTGATTCAGAAGATTAGAAAATATATGTGTGTATAAATCAAGAAGATGGTGGCAACTAGAATGTTAAGAAATAATTTGGGAGAGAGTGATCTAGGGGGGAATCAATAGTGTAGCTTACTCTTTATTCCCTGGATAAACCAAATGATACATATGCAATTACTTAACTATGAAAAATGCCCAATATTTCATAAAGATGTGTGTATGTATATACATACACATATATAATAGACATTTATATCTATTATGGGGGAAAAATAGAAAAATCAAGAGACCAGGGTGTGGACGATGTGGTGGGGGGTGGGTCCAGATTAGGACCAGGTGTATATTATATGATCACTAAGTATGCATTTATGATTATACAGCAACACAACTCCTCAATAAAGTTTTTTTTAATGCAAAACTAAAAAAAAAAGTAATTCATTGCAATTTAAAAGTGCTTCATGTATTGGAATGGATTGTTTGTAAGGCAAGGTACCTCAACCTCAGCACAGTTGACCACTGAGCCATCTAACTTATTGCAACAGACACCCCTATCTGGTGGGTAAACAGCATCCTGGCCTTGCCCACTGAGTGCCAGTAGTACCTCTCCCCTGTGCTGTGCCTGTATTTGACATAGCCAAATGTCCCCTGGGGGCACAGTCGCCTCTAGTTTAGAACCACTATTAAATAGTAATAAGATTGATTTTTAATTATGGCAGAATTGCTACATCCAAATGATAACCTACCTCAAAACTTTCACATATACACCCAAGTTTTTTTAATGACATCCTTTTTTGAACATTTGGAGAAGTTCTTTATGAAATTTACTTTAGTAAATATATTTTTTAGCATAGAAAGAACAAGGCTCATTAGTTGAAAAATCATTTAGCAGTATTCCCTACATTGATCCCCAACCATACAAACTAAATACTTGGCTCTTGGCTCTAGACATCTCTTGGCACAGAAAAAAAAAAAAAAAAAAGAGAGCGAGAGAGAGAAAGGAGAAAGAAGAAAAATCCACCTTCAAGAAAAGAATGTGCCACCATTAGTAAATTCAAAGGAACAGGCTGCAGGCTCTTTACTGCCTAAGAGGAGTTCCAAAAATATTTTTGCACCATGACAGAACTGCTGCAATAAATCTTCAGCACCTCCATGGTGGCTACATTTAAGGGCCAGATGCATTGTAGTTGATAAATACTAGTCCTTTTTGCTAGGGTATCAGTCCCATTGCTTTGTTTTCATGCTTCATGTGACATCCAGCATCTTGGCTATTTAAAACAATGATCGTCAGAAGTGCCCTTAAGTGGCATATGACTTAGTGACTGTTCCTTTTTCATTGTTAAATGAGAGCAAACATAAAAGATGCAATGAATGGAAGGAAAGTGAGTCATAATCAGACCCCTTGCCCAAATTTGCAGGATCCTAAAATCCTTGCTCTTTGATTTTCTGGAATAGTGTGCTATACCTTTCTTTTTTTTTTTTTTTTTTGAACACAGTTTTTATTGGTGCATTATAATTGTATGTAGTGATGGTATGTGTTATTACATATTCATACATGCACACAGTATAGCAATATAATTTGTTATAATCTTCCCCAGCGCTTCCTTCCTTCCTCCCTCCCTCCCCTTCTTCCACCCCAGGTCCCTTTCCTCTACTGGCGTGCTTTAGTTTTAAATCACAGAATTTTATTCAAGAATTTGTTACTGAAAGCTCAGTCCTCTCCAATGCGAATCCAATAATGAGGACACAGTTTTGAGAAAAAGGAAAAAATAAGGTTTTTTACTTTCCTGGCAAAGGTGAAACACAGGAAACTCCTGTCCCAGAGGCTGTGATTCTGCCCATCAGAGGGCGTGAGGGGTTTTTAAAGAGGTGATTCAAAGGCTACATTTCACATGTTCTCTGTAATTCATTTGTTAGTTTGGGAGAGTCATTTCTAAGATTTTCTGGTGCCATACTCGTCTGAATTACTTGATTCAGATGGTGGGTCTGTGCTCAAGGACAGATAACTTTGCCTAGGATGGGAAAGAAAGGTAAATGTGTTAGTCCCCAAGATTAGGAAGAGAAAGAAACTTATCATTTCAAAAGTTAGTCAAGTGGCAGAGCAGAAGGGCTATATTCAAAAACGTGAAGCGGACCGTTGTTACAGGTTTTTGTGGAATATTTAAGCATGTTTTTTAGCTCCTCCTTCTAAAGAAGCTTGGGCATTTTTCCCTCTTCCCATCCCCTCTCCCTCTGTACCTCCACTACCTCCCCCCAAGGAAACCCTGCACTGAATTTGAGTCCATCAGGGCAGAGTTCTCAGCTAAGTCTGTCATTATCACACAGTGGTGCTCCTAGGGCCCAGGATTTATAACATATCTAAGCAGATAACAAGATGAACCAGATAAAATGGGGCAGAGTGAACTGCCACTTCTCCATCCTAATGACTAAGTCTGAATGAATAGCTGTGCGCTCAGATTCATTTTAACATCTGAAAGGAGAGAATGTTGATTATTTTGAGAAAAGATGGCTTTTCAGTTTGTTTTTGTTCTGTTTTGGGTTTTGATCATTGAATGTTTTTAAAAATTGCAATCGTATTTCTGTTTCTGATATGTGTGTGTGCCTTAGGACCTGACAGCGTTTCTGAAATAGAGGGTACATCTACCAGCTAGACACTGCTACCTGCAAATACCAAACCAAAACGCAGAAGCTTACAACCCTAATGTTTGTTCTTTCTTACTATTTTGTGGGCTGATCTGGGGCAAGGCACAGACCTTTGCTGGTCTCTACTGAGCATTCTTTCCTTCAAAGAGCTGGAAAGGTAGGAAGGCTGCTCCCCCAGGCTTTTTCATCCTGATCCAGTTTATCCGGGCATCAGAGAGGGCGCTACAAGCCTTACGAGGCCAAGGCTTCCAGCACTTTCCTTTGTTCAAAGCAAGTCAGAGACTGACCCAGATTCAGGGGATAGAGAAACAGAGTCTCCCTCTTGGCGGGGGAGGCAACAGATAATTTGTAGCCTCGTTTTTTCTGCCTTTGAATGCCACCTCACTGAACCTTCTTTACTGCTGTCCAGGCCCTTCCCGCCACTCTCCACAGCCTGGCCTAGTGCAGATTAATTTCCCCAGTGAGTGCATGAGAGAAGCAAAGACCTTCAAGCTTCCCACAAAGTACAGGGCTTATTGGTTAATATATGGGGTTGTTTAAAAAAAAAAAAAAGTAGAAGAAAAGTCAATTTAATTTGTTTCATAATTGCTCCCCGTTAATTATTGCTGAAATACCAACTTGTGGGTAGGAGAAAATTGTCCTTTTAACTCTTTTATCATCCTGTGTCAAGAATATTTCCTCTGCATCTTCCTGCAATTTAGCATTTATTGGGGTTAATTGGTTTCTTTTTAAACTCAGAAAACTCCAGAGGTATGATTCATCTATAGTGAATCAAATCTGGAAAGGACTTTCCAGACTTCCAGACCACCACCACCTTTTGTCTTTTTTTTTTAATTTCAGAGATGAGGACAACAAAATGAGGTCTCTTTCCCATGAACTCTTGCTTGACTGAAGTCTCCAGACTGATGGTTGATATGTTTTCCAGTACATTGTGTCCTTTAAATTTTATTCACATTAATTTGATTAAAGAGTTCCTTAAATTTATTCTAGGTGCACTAGGAAAATAACCAGAAAGCATCTGTAGGAAAAGCAATGTCACATTTGGCACTAAGATAGTTGAAATAGGTAATTTTGATGCATTAGAACCAATAAGTATCACAGATCTTCATGAACATGACTAACAGAAAGAAGATCTGATGGGTAGCCAGGGAGCCGATGAATGTCCTGGGCACCCAGGTGGCCAGACATCTCAGGGCAGTGGGAAATGGTAAAAGGATGCCAGAGGGAGATGGAGAGAGGAACTCAACCTGCTTTGCAATGGTTCCTGCAGGCATGCTGGTGAAAATCACTTCAGGCCACTAAAAATTGCTACACATGCTGCCTTGGCAGTTCTGTTTGGTTCTCAGTGACTGCTTTGTGTATCTGCCACTCCCATTGGAGTGCTGGCCTGGCTGTGCCATGGCGGTAGTATGAGCTTTTTAGTGTCCATATGCCTGGGAGTCTCATTATCCACAGTTTCCTCATCCGGGGCTCCAGCCAAGTGTAGCAGATGCTATTGTTACCTTCTATTGAATAAAGTAGGAAGCAAAGAGAGAAAGAAATTTGTCAATAGTGCTTTTCTGTTGGAACCAAAATAAAAAACTGTGTGTGGTACATTGTCCAGCAGTAACCCATGTGCCAAATCCCCATTTTGTACAACACACTTACATAAGATATGAATCTGGCCCTGCATTGATGTAAATGACCTCTTCATTTGACTAAAGCTGTGTTGCAGTAATAGCCATTCAGACTTCTCAGCTTGGATTTGTGCAGTTTCTCACACTTGCAAACCCTTTGCTTCTGACCATGCCATCTGCTGGAATCACTTCTGCCTTTCACACACTCACTGTGTTTGTTATATGCCTAAAGCTAACTGTGCAAAATTCTAAAGTGATTTCATGTAAATAAACAAATGTTTTGCAAGTATTTTTAAAACATTTTGTCTGATAAGTAGCGTTAAAAAGGTACATTTGCGTTTCTAAAGGTAAGTGCAGCTGCGGAGAGATCCCGGTTGCTGAAATGAATGGGGACCCCACAATCAGTAGAGAATCTCCTTTGAAATAAAAGCCTGAATACATAACCAGTCCCTGTGCTGAAGATAAGCTAACTAATGATAAGCAAGTAGAAAGGCTTTTGCGGGGACAAGGGGGGGACACAGAATGTGCCAGCGGGGGACAGGGGGAGGGTAGTGTCACAAGATTCAGCTAAGTCTCTGGTCCTCCTAAGTTATTCTATCAGACTTATGTTTGTGCAAACTATGACATGAATATGTTTTCCTGTCTTCTCTATTCTCATCAGTCAGATAAAGTGCAGTGTGGACTTGCTTCATAAAAGCAAAATCCCCAAGTTTAACCCAAAACACAAGTTCTTTTGTTGTTCTCCGAAATAGGTAAAGAAGTAGAGAAAAAGGCCTTTTAATTTCTTTCCGAACTGTCGCCTGGTTTTTGGTCATGGTGACTTGGTTTGCTTTTGGATGCATAACTACTCCAGATTCCTATCTAAAAGATGTGAGTTGGCAGGTCTTTTTCTGTCTCTGATTTCCTCCTCACTGCAGTGGGCTCTGGACAGAAAGAGGAAGTCTTGGTGAGCAGAGTCCCTTCATGTCTGATCTGTTGCCTGAATAGTGATTGAGGATATCCTTTGTTCTTAATTTACGTTAACCTTTATGACCAAACTCAGAGTGAGTACCATAAATGACGATATAAGGTATTACACATAAGATATGACTGTAATTGATTACAACTGTCACCTCTGAATTTTACCAAGAGCCAGAGCTGTTCAATTTCTAAATGGACAAAGAAGGACCATGAATGGTCTTCAAACATGAGCTGTTTCACACATGTCCAAGAAACCTAATGAAAATCAAACTCTTCCTGAAGCAGTTCATAAATAGTAGATTTAAAATTCTGAAGTGATAAGTGAAACTCCTAGATCTTAAAACCTTCATTTTAAGTGTTTTCTATTAAAAATAACCCTAAGTTATACTTCCTCCACTCTTTGGCTTTCAGGATAAGAAATGGGAATTGCATATGTAGAAAAAAAAGAGATATCCATCTGCCCTAGAAACCTGAGATTGTGCGCAAACCCCTCACTTGAGTTTGTTTCTCTAGGGAGATAGGGAACCAAACTGGTCATTCACTAATGGCAGAAGAAAATTGGATAAAATTTCGTAGATCAAGTACTTGTTTATTTGATGGTACTTGTGATGATGATTTGAATTTTGATTTTATAGAGGCCATCATAAGAAATTTTCTGTTTTTCTGAAGAAACGACTCGGGCCATTCTTGGGTTCACAGGTGGTCGGTCATTCTCTACATCTTAAAAACTCACCTGTCATCCTTAACCAGCTTTGATTCTAATCAATTGGGCAGAGAGGCTTGCTCAGTCCAGAGCCATGTGCACTACTTACATTTGAAAAACCATGACCAATCATGTTGCAATCCACAAAAATCCTTTATAACTACTGTGGTTAACATTCCTTCCTGCTTTTGTGGGTTTGAAAATGATTGACCTGGTTTCAGACTATTTTCTCTTATGTGTTGAAGCCTGAAATTCACTTGTTATCTTGGTTCAATTAAACTCAAACTTATTGGTTTGCAGGATACAATAATAAAGCCACAAGCTTAGCAAAACCTTTTCCAGAATTCAGTAAAAATCTCTGAATATCATCCAGTTACAAGACATCGGTAGGTATGCCTTTGTGGTTGTGTTTGTATTTTCTAAAGCTGAGGGTAAACACATTTTAAAAATCTGAGATAATAATTCTGCATCAGAATCATTTTCAGAGGGAACTTTTGTGGCATACGTAATGTACAAAGGTACAATGTTTGTATGGTGGTCATCGAGCCTCTTGCTGACCTCTCTGCTGCATTTCCACATGGGCAGTCTTATCAAGTAGCACTTAAGGAATTATCATGTCCAGTTTCCTGTTAAAACTCCACCGTATCAGAATTTGGTGATGGTACAAGAAACTTAGGTCTAGTCTGAGCTGTTAGAAGGAATTCAATAGTTTTAAATGAGATCTTTGTTATTTTTACCCTGTAGAGGATACTGCATTCAGAGAGAGCTTTATCTTAATGAAGAAGAGAGGCTTTTTTCCCCCAAAACTTTTTTAGTTTTGACATTTTCAAACATAGTAGAGAGAATGTGAAACGAATCCCCAAGCATGTATTACCCAGTGTTAATTGTCAGCATTTCGGACAGTGTTTGTTAAATGACAATTCATTTTGTATTTTTTAAAGAAACTCATTACATAACTGCCATTCAGCATTTGAGATTTTAATATCCTGGACAGCCTTATCTCTGGTCAGTGTTCCACTTTCAGGGATGTATTTGGTGTAAAGGGCACTCATTGCTAGGTCTAAGCTCCAGCTTGAGTGTTCCCGGACTGTATCTCTTATGCTGCTATAATCTGATACTTATATTGCTTTGTAATTCTGAAGTCTTAAGGTCTCAAATTTTAAAATAATTTGAGTAAGGAAACTACCTCTCTCTTCTTGGAGAGCTTGTACCCAAAACTTTCCTTAGCAATATATTGCAGACATTTTTATTATTACTATTTAGCACTTTTATTTTTAAAATAAATGTTAAATTTTTAGGCTCCATTTATGGTAGCCTCCATCACTCCTTGTTACTTAACATCCTCTGCTTCACACTCCCCCTGCTAAAACTTTCTCCTTTTAATCTGTGAAAGTAGAGTGGGATCAGAAATGTTTTGCTACCTGATTTAGAAAAAAGAAGAGGAAAAAAAGTAGCAGTTCTACAAATTCAAATGTTGACCATTTCTCAACTAATTATTCGCACATTTAATGTAGCAAATGATTTTCAGGATCCTACAAGAAGTACAATAAAATCCATGGAAAAAAAATGGAAAAAGTTTAAGAAGGCAAATCACTCAAAAATTTGGGACGCTTCATCAGTACATGGGCACGTTGAATCAGGATTGTTAATAGAAGCTAAGTGGATGGGGTGGATTTCCATAGTCCAATAAGTATGGGTAAAAATAAACTGATTTCTTTATAGCAGGGCTTCTCAAGCCTATAAATTACTAATTTCCATTATGAACTTCCAAGAATAAATTTCTGAAACTTATCTAAACATAGAACTCTTCCCCCCACCCACCACCCCTCCTTGGAGCCTACGGACTCAGGAGGTACTATTTCAAAAGAATATTCTCTGTAACTTGGATAATTTGGCTTATGATGATAAAACAGGACACTAATATAATGATAAAACTGAACTAATATAATTGAGTGATCAATCAGCAACTTTCAATAAAATGTGTATGTTAATATAATCATTAAGTCTCTATTAAAACTAAATCAAGGATGTGCTGTTTGGAGATGAAACAGTTTGGCATCTCCCTCCGAGGGCTTATAACAACACACATGAAAAGACCTAGAACTACAGAGAAAGTTCAGAAGAAACCTTGATCTATGTGTTCAGTGAAGGTTCGGTCATTTAGAGAAAACCTCAGAGCCAAAAACTCTAAAACTTTATGTGTACAATTGAAATTAACTGTAAATACATAATCAGTTTTTAAAATTTAGGATTAGCAACTTTGAGTATGACCTATGAGAAGCAGATTTAGTGTCATGAAAAAACAGCAAACAATAGTTTTAAAGTATCTTAAGTTTAGAATCCTTCTTTATCAGTTCTTTTCCTATCTGCGATTGTCTCACCTTTTTCTAATTCATCTGTAGCATGGAATGGCACAAACTGCTCTTATGAAGTCTTTCCAAAGCCATTAACTTAGTTTTCCTCAGTCTCTCCATCTGTACAATGTTAAGGTTTGGCAAGAAGTGTGAGTCTTAGACTGAGCATATATCAGGATCACCTGGGGGCTTGTTAAAACTCAGATTGTGTGACCACACTCCCACAGATTCTGATTCCGGTGATTGGGTTGGGACCTGAAAAACTGCATTTCCAACAAATCTTCATGGGATGCTGATGCTGCTGGTCAAGGAGCTACAATTTTTTTTTTTAATTTTGTTGAGTTATGTTGTTGCACAATTATAAATGCATATGTAGTAACAATATGATATGCCTCTGATCGTAAACCAGAATCAACCCCACATCATCCACACCCCAGACTCTTGAATCTTTTGTATTTCACCCCTATAACAGATATAAATGTTGTATGCGTTTTCCAGAATTAAATGACTGCATAAGTATTATTTGACTCCTTGTGGGGGTGTAAAGAGTAAGCTGCATCACTGATGCCCCACTAGAGCCCTCCCTGTCGTCCCTCTCTGCCCCGTTCCTCCCACTTCTTCCTTCCCCACTCCCGCATTATGTATGGCTCCCTTAGATTATGCGTAGCATCAACTTTGGTGAGTCTAGTACATCATCTTGACCTTTCATCCAAGCCTGGGTTTTGCTCTAAGCCACCACATATGAGGAAAAACATTTGATCCTTGAGTCTCTGGGTTTGGCTAATTTTGCTCAGCATAATTTCTTCCATTGCCATCCATTTACCTCCAAGGGCTATAATATCCTTGTTTCTACTAGCTGAGTAGAACTCCATAGTATAGATATACACACCACAACTTCTGGATTCATTCAACCAGTGAAGGCATCTGGGTCGATTCCATAATTTAGCCATTGTAAATTAAGCTGCTTTGAAGGTTGGTTTTGCAGTGTCACTGTAACGGGCTGATTACAATTTTTCTTTTTTTAGAGAGGGAGAGAGAAGAGTGAGAGGGAATGAATCAGTTTTTATTTATTTATTCATCTGACCTTTGTTTCTACATACCTAGTTGTGTATATAGTGCTAGGGTTCAAACTCAGGTCCTCGCACACGACAGGCTAGCGCGGTAACCACCAAGCAACTGCTCCAGCCCTTCTGCAATTTTTAAGGATCCCTGAATTAGATCATCTTTAAGGTCCCTTCCAAGTCTGAAATCTGATGCAAATGTATATTACTTTTTTTTCCCTGAAAGGAAAACAACCAGGAAATAAAGTAGAATATTGGTTTCAAAAAGATGTCATTAGTATTTTTTTTTTTTAAAGAGAGAGGGACAGTGAAAGTGAGAGACAAAGAGAATCTTTATTTAGTTTTTCATGTGGACTTCGTTGCTCTGACACTTAGTTATGTTTATGGTGCTGGGGTTTGAACTCACATACTCACGCATGCCAGGTAAGCATGAGGAACCACTGAGCCACCACTCCAGCCCCCATTAGTATATTTTTAATATAAACCATGTAATAATAAAAAGATTGCATATCTACTGTACCATTAGGTCAATTGTATTGAAATACATACTCTAGGTCTTCATATGAAAAGGAAGTAAGGAAATTAATATTCATCAAGACCATAAATTTAAGACATTTTGCCAATGATAGCCTTATACAGAAATCTTAAGGAATAAGTTTCCATTTTACAAGTGAGAAAACTGAGGAAGATAAGTAATATAATACCATGTGGCTTGTAAAAGTAAAATAAGATTTTGGATTTCTAAAGTCCATTTTCCTTCCATTTGCTGAATTGACTGTCATAAAATGGGCACATTATATCAGAGAGCACTTGCCCTATCATGCTTATATGTAAACAAAATAGTTTTGTCAACTCAGTATCCTAATTACATGTAAACTATTTGAATCACTAAAAAAGTGAGTTTTCCAGGAAAGTATTAGGGACTTTTTAAATGTGGTAGTTCTTTAATTAGATGGGCAAAATCAGAATTTCTGCCCTTGGACTATAACCTCCAATTCTTAGTTGAAGACAGTATCTGTGAGTTTACCATTGAACCCTCTCCTCTTCAACTATACCACACTTGAAACAAACATTCAATATTTGATTGTGAAACGAACAGCAAGGTAGAAGTGTCCTACTCTAAAACAATGCCAGGAGCCAAGCCATGAAAGAATTCTAATAGATGTGAAGATCTGTGTGCTTAGGTTAAAAAAAAAAAAAAATAGTAACCTTATTCTCAACTGCCAAATAAAATGGTTTTTATTATCACTTGGGGTGGGAGGAGGAGCTGTAGGCTATCAAGCAGATTTTCTGGGTACCAAGCCCCTTAGGATACTTTACACACATTATGTGAAGCTTTGCAAATGTTGAGTCTGGGGCTCAGGGCTCACGTTGTAATTAGCTCTGTGTCTGGTGTTAATGGAAATGTATGCGCATCCATGAGAATTGTCAGGGTAATAAGCTTCCCATTCCTGATAACTTCCTCCCTATATGAGGTAGATTAAGTCTGCAAAGAGAAGCATTTTGTGCCCCCAGAAAGGGAAGCACCATATAGTGTCCCTGGTGTTAAGAAAAAGTTCATTTTCCTTGAATAGGTTCCTTACCAAGGAGCAGTTTGCTCATCCCTAATCACCACATTCCCTCCATTTCCAGAACAGACAGAGCAAATAAAAGGAACTGTTGCTCTTCTCAAATGGAATATATTTGTTGCTTATATGGTCTCCATTGAATCATGCCAACAATTTACCCCACTTTGGGGGGGTTCCAGTCCACTAAGGAGGCAGCTTGAGGTACCCAAATTGGCCTAGACTCCGTGAGCACAGCTACAGTGGCATTTGATAAAGCATTGCCAAGCTGTTCCTGCATCTTTTGGGGAGCTGATAAAATGAGACATTGTCTTTGAAGGGAATCTTCCAGAGGGAATTCCTTCCTTCAAAAATATTACATTCCTTTCCTGCAAAATTGGGGGAAAGCAGCTCATCCGCACCAGTGTTTGGAGAATGAGAAAATGAATTAGTATGTTCCCAGAAACTTTACCCTCCAGAGAAGGATCGTCTGCAGAGCGAAATAATCCCTTAACATGGTAGATCCTTCCTGACAGGCTTCAGTTATGGAAATCATCTCAGATTCTATGTAGTGTATAGTTTATGTCAAAGAGATAGCCTTGATTTAGTCCATCAACAGATTAAATGCCCTGCCAATTACCTAAATATAGTAATTTATGAGTTGCTCTAATAAAAGGATGAGTTTTCAGATGCTGCCACTCACCATCTATATATTTCAGTGCTTGTGAATATTTCCATGTAATTATATTTAATACCATAAACTATAAGTGCTGTAATTTCCTTTGACCTATGTTGCGGTTAGATACATTACTTGATCAGAGCTCTCAATGACTCATTTTGTGCACACATATTTAGTTAATTGGTTATTTTTTTCCTGCCTGTATTTATATGTAATATACGCTATAAGGGAAAAGAAATCAAGCTACATGCAGCTGAGTCTGGTAGAGAGCAATTAGGGTTTATCAGAACAAACAGCTGTCAATAATGAGATCTGAACTGAAATTACTAGCAAGGAAAGGCATCTAGGCATCTGCAGGAAAAGTGAAAATATTTTTATAACCTAATCGCTAAGATCTGGACAGGGATATCGCTGAGTTTTCCCAGCTGTATTTGCAATGTTGTTTTGAAATATTCCCAGACTGAGAGAACACTGATACTTATTGCATAAAGTAGACAGGATTTAAAAAAAACACATGTTTGCTGCGTTTCAACAGTGTGTATTTTGATTTCATGTAATCAGCATGAAGATTTTCTATTTAAAACTATTTTGCTGTGCCCCCTGGTCATAATATGAAGCTTAAAAATAGTTGCGTTATCTTTGTTTTGTGTCTGTTTAATCCGGATTCTAGCTATTTTTCTGTCTTTGGAAAAATACTTTTGGGTCTTATTACATGATATCTGATTTACTCACATCTGGGTTTGTTTCTTGCAAAGAAAACTTGTAAGGTGGGCTCCTGGCGTCAGAGCTTTATTACAAGATAACTCCATATATTTGCAGGTATCTGGAGAGTAAAGTATTTGGTTGTTAGAAAAATTTTTTTAAAAAGAAATATTTTTGAAAGCAGCTTTTGCAGTCTTCTTTCCATTGAAATTTTAGGTCTAAGGGGGGAAAAGACTAAATGAATGAGAGATGGAGAAATTTTGTTAAATTTTGACCTGTATATATAAACACATGTATAATAATCATGAATATAATTGATGAGTGCATTTGTCCTATTGACTTGTAAAAATGTTAGAATGGGAATGTTTCCGTGTCCTTATTACCGTAGTGTGGCCCATGGACTGGCAGCATCATTGTGACTTTGGAGCTTGTTGGAAATGTATCCTCCTGAGTCCCACTTAGGCTACTGAATTAGAAACTTAGGGGCAGTTTCTGAGAATCTCGGAATCTGTGTTTTATTACTGTCTAGGAGTATGTTCATACCACCAGAACATATAATACATAAATGCCTGGCCATGGGCTACATGCTGATTGACACATAGTAGAAGAATCTCTTTGTATTTATTGAAGTTTTGAATATTAACTTTCATGTCTTTGGTGCCACTGTCTCATGACAACATTTTCCATCTTCTGGCATTACCCTGCATGAAAGGCAAACCCTATACCCTCCAATCCCATCCTCAAACATTACCAGTGTATTATTCTAAATGTGCTTAGTACTAGTTTTCATTAAGTAATCTTCATGTATACAAACAAAAGTTGTCCATAAACCAAAATATTCTAAGAGGGAGCTGATGTAAACATAACTAGCTAATACATAGCCAGATATGTAAAGACAATTTCAGCTGCACTTCAAAAACCACTCAATTCACTCTCTTTGAGTAGTTGAATAGAGGGACATCCAATGGTTCACGAAGAAAGGGCAATTTTAAGGGCAACATTTCTCTTTCAGACCCACCTTCTTACAACTTCACCCAATAGAATCATGGAGGTGGAGTCAGCTCAAGAAAACTTCCATTGGTGGGAGCAGGAGTCTGGGGAAAGGGAGAGAAGGACCCAAGTGGCAGCTCCAAGGGAGCAGCTGTCATGTTGCTCAAATTCCTAACCCTGGGCAGCTCTCAGTTTCCTTCTTAGAAAGCAGAGAGAAAGACAGGCACACCATCTAAATAAGGAAAAGGGTTGAAAGGGTTTGTGCCAGAAGTACTGATTAATACGTTCAGAAACTGCATGTTTAAAGAGCCAAGTTAGGGCCCTGTGAACCTCAAAACAAGGGCCTGGAGGTTGGCAGGGTGATGTACACAGAAGTAGGCCCCGTGTATGACAGTAGGTAACTTGATTGTCTTGAAACTTAGACTCTGGCTTCCTTACAATAGCTTGTAGAGTGGCCAGCAAGACAAAGGGCTACCAACATGTAAGCTTGGATATAGAGCTTTCAAAAGGATTGACTGTGTTTAAATAAATAGTATTTTAAAAAAACAGTGAAGCCGTCCCACATCCTGCCACATTGGGAAAACATTGATAGGCATTACAGAATAAAAGTTGCTAAAGTGTAAACATTTCCCAAATGCATTCCAGTGGCTTTTATATTTGACTGTTTTTAACTTACTGTGTTTGTGTTGCTAATGGTGAGCTTGCTGAGAGGACTGATCAGATTGTACACATTGTAGTCTGTATGATAATTATGTCTTTGGAGTTGAGCAGTGCACAACATAGGCAGTATTACGTAGTAGGCCTGGTAAATGGTTGTATCCTCCTTCTAAAAGTACAAAATTTTGTTTTCTATTAAAGACAATTTAGAATACAGACTGAAGTGATGTAGCCATTTACAAAGAATATCTCTGTGTAGATGAGGGAGTTTCTTGTGCTTGCATAGCAATGTTCAGTTGACCTCTATTCAGATTGTTGACTACTAATTATCAGAGCCATCTGAGTCTGTTTCTGTTCCTGTGTAAGGGCCTGTTCTATATTTCTGTAAAAATGAGACCTGTGAGCATAGTTATTTTTTTTAATGTAAACATATTAGCCTTCCAATTTATCTTTTTTTTTTTTTTTAGAAAGAGGGACAGTGAGAGAGAAAGAAAGATGATCAATTTTTATTTAGTTTTTCTTATGGCGCCCGTTGCCCTGAGATTTTGCTGTGTATGTGGTGCTGGGGCTCGAACTCGCATACTCATGCATGCCAGGCAAGCAGTGCAACCGCTGAGCCACCGCTCTAGCCTCCCTTCCAATTTATCTTGAGCATCATATGTGTTTGGCAGATAATGTTGGGACAGAGCCAAGATAATACAGGATAGTTTCTGTTTGAATCTGTGTATTTGGGGGGAAAGTCAGATTAGAGCCACGTGAATTTGGTTTTTATATGGTTATTCCTTTTAGGAAATTACCCTTCACTCGTCATGGAAAATTAAAATGCCTTTAGAATATGACCTTTAAATATTCTAGACTAGGATCCCTATGAAACAGGTCAGGAGCTCTGTGTTTAGTCTTTCTGGCTTCTCTGTTGATGAAGTGTAAGGTCTTTTGATCCTTAAATGCTGCCACCAAAACATATTGTGTGTGCACTTCACCCGCCAGAGTGATCACAGGTCTGGGTCATCTCAGCCTAACTCTCACTCGTTCTCTTTGCCAAGAATTTTCCTCTCCTTGATAACTCTTATATCCCCCTACTTTCTGAAACAAACTCCTTTAAAGGACCAAAGCTGAGCTGCAGAGAACTGGCAATATCACCCAGACCTCCTGAGAATCTTCTGGGTGAGGCAATATTCCCAAGGTAGAAAGGACAGGAGCCACATTCTCCCTCTGCTTCTGTGAAGCCTCAACTCTATTGATCTTTGTCATTGTATTGTAATATTTTTATCCACTGTTTTGGATTCATTTTTAATTCCATTATCATATGATTTTATTGTTTATTTGAGGAGCTGAGTTGCTGTACAATTGTAAATGTGTATGAAGTAATAATATGCTATGCATTTGCCCCTAATCCAGAACTACCCCCACATCACCCACACCCATCTTTTGATTCTTCTATATTTCCCTCATGACAGATATAAATGTCCTTTTATATATAAATATATATGTATATATATGATTGTGAATTTTCCAGAATCAAATGATTACATAAGTATTATTTGGCTTCTGGGGGGGGGGTAAAGAGTGAGCTACATTGTTGATTGTCTCCCTGTCCTCCCTCCCTCACCTCACCCAATACATATCTGTGGTTCCCCTAGATTATGTGTTGCTATACCTTTAGTGGATATCGTATCTCCTTATGTGGGCTTCTTAAAAATCCAAGAGGTGTTGGGATATATATGTTCTGAGAGAAATATAGTGAGTATATAATGTATTTAGAAACTTTTTGGAGGAGGAGGGTCAATATATAAATTCATGTCATTCTGTTCCATAGTAATATAATAGTATAACAACTATTATGGCATATAGTTACGTAAACTATATACCACATAGTTTAACCATTTCCCCAGTCAATCTATTTCAAATAATACTACAGTAAAAATCTCTAAGCTTCTCTGTGCATATTTATACATACAGACCTCTATAAAAGATTTTCTATAAGTGGAGATGCTAGGTCAAGACATATGCACATGTTAATTAACACCACAAAATTACCCTCACTACTAACTATATTATGTAGGCATATAGTCTGTGTTTAACAGTGTAGATAAATTCTGTATTTCAATAATATACTCCAAAATGTTTAATTTTTATTTCAGAATATGTACAAGTAAAATAAACAGGTGACTATTTTTGTCAAAAAAATCAATATTTTTTTTTTGGTTTCTCTGGATTACAGAAAGGCTGGAAAATACCAAAATATTCATAAATCAATTTTTGGTAGAGCCCTCAGTTTGGAAGATGCCCAGTATAGTAGCATGCTAAGTAAAATGATTTTATACAAAGAATGATAGAGGAGATTCAAAATGGCAGCGTCATCGGAGTCACTTCATGGTTTTATTAGGACGGTCACTTGAGTAATCCTGTAAACTTGAGTCATGAAATTCAGTCCGTTCTCATAGATGCCCTTTGTTATATTCTTGTAGTTCATAAATGCCACCCTTATAGCTGGACCATAATATCCAAATTACGAGCTGATAGATGCACAGAAGTCACACTGTGGTTTTTGGTTCATATTTAACTGTCTTTGCACCCAACTAAACGATCTGTGAAATTTCATAATTCTTTTGTACTCCTTTGCCATATCATCGAAGTATCAGTGAAAGGTCAGCATTAACACTCCACCAAATTAATCAGAAGAGACAACTCTTAAGCACATCTCTAGAATTATTTTAGCACGAAACAGTCCCCTTATGCCTCTTAAGTTTTTCTTTTTGCACATTACTACTGTATTGCATCACGGGACATTAAGCATTTTTCAACTCGTGGGACTAACTCAATCATGTTTTTAGAAATTGAAAACAAATGTTGTAACTGGATGAGTGATAATATTGAAGTAATAACAATTTCCTAGTAGGCGTACTTGTTAAATGGATCGCACAGTCTTTCGGTTTATAAACACTGCGGTGCCGATAACTCACTGAAATTGTTTGTTTGTTTGTTTAAAGACTAAAGTTTAACAATAATTTGGCTTTCTGCATAAGTTACTGATTCTCATTAGTGGAACCATTGCCCCGCTGGAAGATGACTTAAAAAGTTGATTTTCCTTTGGGGATAACCAGGACCAACATAATGCTAGACTTGATTTAAAAGTGCTGTCTTTCTCCTTTTTGTTGGGATTTTCTGTAGCATAATAAATAAGCGTGCTGGATTGCGCTGGCCTCAGCCTGGAGCAGGGGGTTATGCACTCCCCTTTTTAAAGATATTTAGAAAAATCAGTCTCAATGCTTGGCCACTCCTGTGACAGAAAACAGATAAAAAATAAGGGTGGTTTATCAGTTCTGCTGCTCTTATCATGTTTCAGGTTGAAGGCTGTTGAAATGATGAAAAACAAACAGCACTAAATAGGGTTCCGTCATTATCGCTGCGATGGGGAGCTGAGTTTTTCAGGATCAAAGAAAAATGCATTTGCTTTCAGAACTACAATCCTTCATTTTGAGAGGTACACTGCACTCAGATACTGATGGGTAAAAGGGAAAACAAAAGTAAATTGGTGAAGGCAATAAAATATATGCTGCTATGGGAACTTGGAAATTCAAACAAAAGAAGGCTGGCATAATTTTTAAAGCTCAGAATTTTCAACCTTCTGTTTCTTACGAGAAAAATGGTGCCTGAGGATTGTTGTCTCTGAGCAACTGGAGTGAAGCATAGACACAAATTGTTTTCATCTCATCAAATGAAAGGAATTCTCTTTATCTTTCCTAACATACATTAAAGGAATATCCCATGCTGGGGGCATTGGGGTTGTTTCTGTATGTGTCCTCAAGACAAGAGAAGACCTAATATGTTTAAATATGTTTTTCTTTTAATTTTGCAACTCAAGTTGAACACCTTCAATTTCCCTCACATGGAAATTGCCTCGTTAAATTGTCAAACACAGTAGAGACAGGGAAGCTGGTGTCCTTTCCCTTGAGCCGATCGTCACCTGGCATATGCATAATACCCAACAAACAAAATTAAAAACAGTTGCTGAAAATGTGATATAAACTGTCATGGAAGTTCAGGGAAGAATAAAATAAGAGGCTAGCACTTGAGATGAATCTTGAATGCAGGTAAATGTTAGCACGTAGATATGTTCAGGAGGAAAAAGCTGAATAGGCAAAGGACCAGGGGAAGGAAAAGTGAAAACATTTTAGATTGGTGCTGAGCAGTCCTGTCTCATTAGGGCCCCAACTTATGCCCCCATTCAATCTTAATTATCTCCATAAAGCTCTATTTCTAATAAAATCATTCTAGGGAAGCAGAACTTCAACATGAATTTTGAAAGTTTTAGGCATAATTCTATCCTTATCAGGTATCAATATGAATGACATTTCCTCAAGGTGCTAGCAGCTTGCACGTTGGCCTCCCAGAATGAGATTGAATAATTGATGAGATTGATAATTGTTTTTCTTGTAACTATTTACTTCCTGATTTCCCCACTCAATAGTAATCTCCAAGATGAAAGTGTCATGCTTGTTTTGTTCATGGCTTCTTTAATGTCCTAGCACATGGTAGTCCCTTGGTAAATATTTATAGAATAATGGCTTTTTATAAGGGCATTATGAAAAAGTACATTGCAAATGTGGAAGAGAGAACAAACGAATGGACACTTTCCTGCCTGTCCCTGGGTGACAGGAACGTGCAAATGAGGATAGGATTTTCTGTTCAATGTATAGCAACCAACTTGGGGTGGAGGACAGAGTATTTGCTGATCTCCTTGGAACATGTAAGTAGTCCCACCAGGGTTGATATCTAGCTGCAAACCTGAGGTCCCACTAGGGAGAGATGTTCAGTAGCAGGTCATTTGGAATAGTTCTACCTCAAGAACATGAGTAATATAATGTAAAATAATTTAAAATTTTTATTTACATAAAAATTCTGAAAGCTTAATAATTGGCTTTTGCTGGAGAGTTGAACAAAATTGTAGAATTTGAATGCATAGAAATTTATGATTTATTATTGTGAGGACAAGAAGCAAAAGCAGGCTAAGTTGACTTTAATTTTTTACTTGAGTGTCAGGGAGAGAGGATGAGAGTAGATTTGATGGTACAAAATGCAGATTAAGCTTGCAGTCTGTTTATTTTTGAGAAACTTGAGGGTATGAAATATAGGTCTTCATTTGGGGTCACTTGTATGGGAAATATCACTGAATCATGAATGGGAGTGAGAGGAGGATGGAACATTGGGACATTATCCACCTTTCAGGGGCAACCAGGGGTGTGCTAATCAGGTAAAGAGATGCAGGTGGAACAATTCAGAGAGGCAAGTGGATCATCAATACAGGAATGAATCAATCAGAAATTAGATACTGAGGCACAGTCTGAAGGGGTGCCAGTTAGTTTGTGAAAATACTATTTAGTGGTTATCTTTATTTTTTTGTTTCCAACTTAATAGGAATTCCACCCTCAGAATCCATGAAACCATGATATAGTTCTAATTAATTTCATCTGCTACATGTTTTGGGTTATCCTATGCTTGGGATAATTACAAAATTTCCTCCCTCCCTACCATCAAGCTCAAGAGGACATCTGATATTTTGCTTACTCCTCAGCTATTGTCATGGAAACAAGGCAAAAGGAGCTTTTCAAGGAAACTCCTTTTGGGGTAGTCAGACAGCTAAAAAGAGGTTAAGGAGGAGAGGGCTACAACAAAGCCACCATATTTGGCAATTGCTGCTGACCCAAATGTCAGATAGCAGTAAGAAGCAATAGGGGTGTTGTAAAAAGTGCTGCTAAATGTTAGCATCTCGAACCTGCATTTGTGTCCCTGCTCTGCCACCTGCCATGAGCTGCATGACTCAGAGCAACACCCAAATGTTATGAATCAAGAAAGAAGGGAAGTCAGCATTTTACTGAATTCCATGCAGGCACCAGGCACTGTGGTGGGAAGGCTCTTGACTGCAGGCGTATTTGCCATGATGACATGTGTGAAAGCAGAAGTTCCTAGAAGATAAGGTAGTATTTGTTGGAAATAGGCAGAGAAAGGGGAGAGCAGCTTTAGGGGGTAGATTGCAGCAAGATTTTAATAGCCAGATCTCCAGTGATCCTGGAGTGACTGACATGAATCGGCCAGCATCACATCACCTGTTCCTTATTGTCAACTTCAAAAGTAGAATTTTAAAATGTACTTTGCACCTGCAAAGTAACTGCTTCTTCCTATGTTTGCAGAACACTTGATGTGTTTAAATCAGCCTTAAGACTTAATAATGCTCACTCATTAACTAGAGTTAATTATCACTATCAGATTTAAAGTACATGAAAATGAAAGGAAAACCTGCCATCTAACAAGCTTGTGTAGTTAATAAACTAAACACCTTTGTGACTTTCTCAGTGTCACATGGCCACTGGTATCCAAAAAAAAAAAAAAACCTTAAACGTTCATGGTCTTGCTGAAAGCTAGACACCCATCTAATGTTTAAGCCCCCCAAGAACTCTTTGCCGTAGATAAGAGGTAACACATAAATTCCAAGAGTCAGCCAAAATGGGTAGTGAACAATGTTTTGTGGAAGGAAAAACTGAGTCATAGCCTCTTTTTCCTCCATTTTTTTGAAAGAATACCATCAAAAAAAGTTAATGCCTTTTAGAATTGGAGTTATTCCTACCAGTTTTGCAAGAATCCATAGTATCTTTCTGCTACTCCACAGAATCATGCATCGTCCATCATCCAGACATTGGAATGGTCCCTAATGTATATTTTAAGAAAATACTCCTGCTATTATCTGGATTTGACTTGATCTATAGGACTCAGCTATAAACTTAGTGTGTTTCCAACAGAAAGAATGACATGAAGTTATGCCCCATTAGAAGTAATACCTAATTAAAATGATGACAATTTAGAAAGACAACACAGAAAAAAAGTAAAAGATGTTGCTCATAATTTTAGAACCTGGCAAACAAAAGGTTTGAAAGAAACCCAGAAAGATGAACTTTTTGCATCTTAAATCTTACTTGGGTCCTTTGAACTGCAGTTCAATAGTATATCAAGAGTCCAAGACACAGAAACCACTTAATGTTTCCAGCCTTCTTGTTCCCTGCCAAACACTATGCAAAGTGATCTTTAGATAGTCCTCATACTTCAGGTGACACAGGATCTCATTCACAGACTAAAGGCTTTGCTTGCCTGGATAGGCTGCTTATTATATAAGTCCTCTGTGCCAGTCACTAATTCATTTACTTATTCCACAAACATTACTGAATGTTTAGTGTGTACACTGGGTGCAGGGCACATACAAATACAGTTCCAGATCTCAAGATGTACACTATTGTTTATGAATGGCTACCCTACTAGACTAATTAATTATATAGTTTCACTGGGACTGTAATGGAGGGGTATTTAAAGTACAGGGGAATCTAGGGAAGATGACGACTCATCGCAGCTGGGGAATTGGTGATAGAGAATGACAGGGGAAACTTGCCATCTAAAATAAATTTATATAGAAAATAAACTGAATAAGATGCGACTTCATGGATCTCACTGCCTTGGAAGTACCAAGCCAGCAGAGCTCTATATTGTTTATATCTGGTTTCTAATTGACTTGGTGCTAATTAATGTGTTATGATTTCTAAGACTATGTACTAAAAATACATTTGCATATCTCAACGTCATGTTAATTTGTGAACTTAAACCTTGAATGGAGTTTTAAAATTAGTATTAGGGATCATTTGGCATAGGACATAAAGCAGTAGGCAATTTTACAACAGTGCTTATGTCAAATATTCCAATTTAGTCTATAAACAGTGGATTCCTGTGTGGAAACTTGATTTGATCTACTTTGTTCAGTAATTGTTAAGACAAATGTGCTTACCACCTTGTAGCCACATGGCACCAGAGAGAATTTGCCATTTCAGTTGAGACAAGCTGTGTGGTGCTCATTAAAGTCATTCATTTTAGAATTCTGGGATAGTCCTTTCACAGGTCCCTTGCTAGACCTATGAATATTTTCACATGTAGCTCCCAGAGTTGCTTATATAAATGATTATATAAGTCATTTCTCCTTTGCTCTTCTATTGTTCCATTCACCATCGTTCCTGTCTTTGGTGTCCCATTTCAAATACCATATTATCCACAAAATCAACATTTTTCCCCTCTTATATTATAGTTATGTAAAGTATTACATTCTTTGATGGACTCTGAGGTCTTTAAGATTGAAGTCATTTTTGTATCCCATTTCACTTAGTAAAGGACTTCGTTGTTCTTTGAATAGATGGACAGTCTGGTTGGAGGGGCAAGTGAACACATAGATATAATGATGACAGCAGAGGGTATATAGCAAATGAAGGAAGTTGTCTCTTTATCTGAGTAGGTGATTTCTACAAATTCCTGTTGATTATGTGTTTACCAGCCAAGTGGCCATGCCTTATTAAAAGAAAAACTTGGGGACTGACCTATTCTCGACACATAGATATACTGCTCAGTGTGAAGGATTTGATAAATAGGAAATACATAGGCTTATGTTGAGGTTGAAAACACAGAGGTGTTTTTCTTAGGATTCTTTCCAACACTAGCAGATATTCCAGCATCTGACTCTAAGCTAGTTCCATAAATTAGATTCTCCTTGGAAGGACAGGTCTTGTCTAGCCATTGTCTGTTGTTGACTTTCTCATGTCCTCTTTGAATTGGTTTCTACCAACTGGAAAATGACCCACGAGTCCATGAGTAATGGAGATTTTTAAAAACACCTTAATGTTCTTTTATTAGCAAAGATTGAGACCTTTATTTTCCCACAGTGAATGCTTGAATTTCACCTGGAATTTCAAAATACATTCAACTCGGGAAGAAAATGGAATAAAATCAAGGAATATATACTCTCTACCAAAGGCTTTGTATTAAAATCACTCTAATAATGCTATTTTTAGTGTGCAACATTTTAATTATATGTATCCCATTTATTTGGTTTTAGAACTTCCATACTGAAATTTAAAATGTTTTAAGTTGAGTAACGTGCCGGACGCTTTGTTTTACTTTTTTTAATAAATTGAACCACAGTAGACAGGAGAGGGTTTGGAAAACAAAAGAAAAAAAAGCCTATTTAGGTCTTGGCCAACATTAAGAAATAGGTTTTAGGGGAGAGAGTGGTGGCTCAGTGGTTGGAGCACTGGCATATGTGAGGACTGAGGTTCAAACCCCAGCACCACATACACAACTGAGTGTCAGAGAAACAAAAACAAGATGAAAATGTAAATAAAATTGATTCTCTTAGAAAAATTGCTTCTAAATATAGATAGCCTAAATGTTTGTATTTATTCGTAGTATTTTAATGATATCCATTTTGCATTGCACGATAATTGTGGAATTAATGTTTCCATGTAATGAAATTAAACTGATTTTATTCAATATTTGGTCCTGAATATTGTAGTAATGGTGCCTTCATAAGACTTTTGACTTTAGAGTGATCAAAAATCATTCCAAAAACTACTTCAGTAGAATTCTTGAGTATGAAACCTAGTTAATAAGAATAACAAACATACTGTTACTGAGCTTTTCTTTGCTCTGTTTGCCTTGTAGCGCGGGAGTTGGCCGGACCGGTTGCTTCATTGTAATAGATGCCATGTTAGAAAGAATAAAGCATGAAAAAACTGTAGATATTTATGGCCATGTAACTTTAATGAGAGCCCAGAGGAATTACATGGTTCAAACAGAAGACCAATACATCTTTATCCACGACGCGCTGTTGGAAGCAGTGACGTGTGGAAATACCGAAGTGCCAGCTAGAAACTTGTATGCCTACATTCAGAAGCTGACACAAATAGAAACCGGAGAGAATGTCACAGGAATGGAGCTCGAGTTTAAGGTATGGCATTGGGTGTGATGTGGTGGTTCAGGCGCAAGTCGATCTGAAATTTTCTTTGAGAAGTGGCCTTACCTTCTTAACCTTTCTAATTTTGAAGTACAAGATTCATTTGACCTTCTCCTCAGGTATCTGATTATAAAACCATTTCTTCCACTTTTTCCTTTCTGTTCTTTGCTTCGTAACAATACCTTGAGCCCTTTAGTGTCTTAATTTGAGGATTCATATTCTCAGAACATATTTTGAAACAATTGGGAAGAGGTAAAATGCATGGCCATTTGAACAGTCATTTATTCTACAGTAAACAAAATTTATATCTAAAACAATGATATCTGGGCTACCTTGCATTCAAGCCACTGGCTAAAATTATCTTTGTCAACTTTTTTTTTCCTATTCAACAGCGTCTAGCCAGCTCAAAAGCTCACACCTCAAGATTTATCAGTGCCAATCTTCCATGTAATAAATTCAAAAATCGCCTTGTTAATATTATGCCATATGAATCCACAAGGGTATGCCTGCAGCCTATCCGAGGAGTAGAAGGATCTGATTACATCAATGCCAGTTTTATTGATGGCTACAGGTACATACTCTTGCTCCACTGACAACCCAAAGCCTTGATATTTACATGTGCCCTAGTTCCATAACCAGGAAGAATTTCATTTCAGTTCAGAGCCATTTTCTTTCTGCATAGGCCAGCATTCAGTCCCTTAGTATTTGTTTTCTCTTATATCAAATAGGAGTAAGAAGTGGTACTTAAGGAGGTTTTAATCTGACCTTCTATACTCTTCTTTGAGAAGACATTTGGAAAGCATTAATGAAGCTGTTTTTCACCATATTTCATCAACTGAATAGACTGAGAGTCATTTTTACAAAAGGAAGCTGCATAACTGTTTAAGTGATTTGTAAGGCACATAAAATTGAGCTATTAGCATTACACTAATTTAAATAGTAATGATAAAGTCATACATCCTTATATAAACAAAGCAATTTATTTTGCAAATATATTAAATGCTTCTGATTATGTAATCTTAAAGGGAATTTACTACAGTTGCACTGATAGTGCATCCATTGTCTATAACCAGGCTTAATGTTTGTTAAAAAGCTCACGATTTATATTCTCTTTTCCTTCTTTATGATTCAGACAACAGAAAGCCTATATTGCTACCCAGGGACCCTTGGCAGAGACCACTGAAGACTTCTGGCGGATGCTGTGGGAACACAATTCTACTATTGTTGTGATGCTCACCAAGTTGCGTGAAATGGGCAGGGTAAGTGTTTTGTAAGATATTCACTGTCTACAGCGTAGGGGGTTTCATTTAACTAAAGTAGCCACCTCCTTTCTTTGGAATATGGAGTATTTGTAGATGTTCATTACTCATTGTTGGTTTCAGATTTTCCAGACCACATTGTGCTGTTTGTGTGTTTTGAGGCAAGATCTAGTGATGTTTCCAATGAAGCACAATCAGAGAAAAATAAAGCAGTAGATGCCTCTATAAAATTCAACATATTCTTACTTCATGCTGATTTGGACAGGCTGGGGTTTGATTAGTAAATGTGCTATCATCTCTGTTTGAAGAAAGTTGGCTTCAATTCCTGGGCTAATTCTTACTTACCTACCTTGAATCCCCATTGAATAATGTGGAAAGTTACATAATTTCTCTAATGATGATTCTAAAGTATTTAGATTCAGAACATGCAAGCATTTTACCATATTTGCTTAAGTGATTTTTTCTTAGTATATATTGGAACAGTTGAGGTACAACTCAAACCCAACTTAAAATCTTGAATCCATATACCAAATGTAGTATTTTTATTTGATAAACGTGGTCTTACAACTAGGAGGGGGTTCATTGTCAAACAATCAAGAATAAAAGTGTAATGACAGAACAAGCCAAGACTGGTGCCAGACCATGGTTTCCACCCTTTGGTTTCCCCATGTCAAACAGCAAGTACTTTTAAAGGCCATAGATAAAGCAAGAATATCAGACTAAGAACGTAAACAACTTGTGTTCTGATTTTGCCTCTGACCCTCTGCAGGGCTTGTTAAACTGCCTGGGCTCCAGGTTCAACTGATCAATGGTATTGGACCAGATTAACTGAGAGGTTTCTTTGCATTCACAATGATCTCTTCATTCCAGACCATAGTGGTACAATACCAGTTGGATAACTTGTACATAGGATCCTGCCCTGTTGAAGTATTCAGTTGATGTGCATTAAGCAATTACTATATGTCAGGTGCTGTTCCAGATATCATAGGCAAATATCATAACAGATTGTTTATCTTCAGGAAGCTTAGGGCTTCAAAGAGAAAATGAGTCAGATGCACTTGGCATGGCCTTTTTTTAGAATTTTAAGAGATTTGAATTTATTTATACTTAACACTGATCCCTCCTTTTAGGAGAAATGCCACCAATACTGGCCAGCAGAACGATCTGCAAGATACCAGTATTTTGTTGTAGATCCCATGGCTGAGTACAACATGCCCCAGTATATCCTAAGAGAATTCAAGGTCACAGATGCCAGGGTAAGTTAACAGAGTGTTCACTCGTAACCATTAGATGAAAATACACTTTTCTGGGAGAAGCATTTACCAAGTAACCATACTCCCAAAGAGAAAAGAAATTTTTAAACAAAAGAATAACTTTTCCTCTATCTGGCACACATTCTTATGAACCCTGCTTTGGCTTCCATTCAAATGAAACATCTGGTAGCCCAACTTTGGGGATGCACTGGGTGAGTGTTTGTGCTGGGAAACATTTACTGATTGGGTGTCTGTGTTTACATTCACCTTCTCAGCGCATTCTCTTTGGAGGTTTTTTGATTTCTTCATTACTTGAGGCTGTAAATATGTTGTTGTTTTGCAAAGCCCTTTAGGTCATGTGGGCTTGGAGGTTAATTTGGTATGATTTTAAAACTGCAGAGGAAATGGCATTCTTTAGAACAGTCTGACAAGCTTTGCACATTCTAATTTGTTTCCTGGCATGGTTTATTCCTCGTTGTGCTAATATGTCTGTCCATTCGAGCTGTGCACCCATGACCCTTGTTGGCTAATTTTCATTCTGCTTTTCTTATCAAGATTGCTGGGTCCAAGGTTCATCCCTGATGTAAGATGTTCTATGCATAAACTTTAATATCTTTGCCTTTGGCCATGCTCAAACCATGATGACAAATACTTCTTCGGGGAGACTGGGTTAGTTCAAAGCCCTGCTTTGTTTTGGGAACTGACACAGTGAGTGGGTTGAATAAAACTCCAGGGTAGAGCTATTTACTTGATCTATTTTTTTTTTTTCTGAAAAGTAGCTTTCTTCTTCAAACTCTGCTTTTGGAGATTGTCTATCATTCTCCAAAGCCTGGACTAAGGAAGTTTTGCCCAGGTGATTAAATTGGTTAATCTCAAAACGTCTGAAGCATTAAGTACCCTATTCAAGGCAGCCACTAAATTCCTAGTTTTCATTTTTGAGATGTTCAAGCAAGCATGCCTAGGTGACCAACCCAAATATTTAAAATTAAAAGCTCTTTCAGATTATGTGAGTACAAATAAGTACCTCACTATTTCTGATGAGAGAGACAGGCTCTACCAGTGGCCGAAACATCTTTACTACTCTGTGTTCCCAAATTAAATCTGATCTTAATAAATAAAAACAATATCACATTTTCTTTTTAAAATCTCCCTCTGATGGTATAATTTTCTTAGTTATCACAGCACTTGCTATTTGTGCTCCTGGTGTGCTTTTAATCTCAACTTCCAAGTTCAGAGAGGAAGTTGGCTCTTGTGAATATAGTACTGTTAAAAGCAACCATGATCGGAAATGAAATCCCCAGGACATTCAGAAGAGAACAAACCCACAGTACCTAGCCTTGCTTTCCTTACCGTACTTTCCAAACCTTTTCCAGAATATAGGGGGAATTCAATCATGCTTCTACTGTAACCATTCGCAAGTTGGTATGATCTTCCTGTTTTACCGGCATGCAGAATTGGTATGTGTTAGGATTCTACCCTATGCCAGTAGGAAACACCGTCCTCTAAATGACTGAAGAACAATTGAGTCTCTGCTACTTACCCAGAATGTTGGGAACATGAATTCCTATATCTCAAAAAATATTGGGTGGAAAGAAGTAGAGGAAAAGGAGGAAGCCACTTCCAATGGGATCCGTCACCCCTGAGTTTGAAGTTTGAATTCTCTGTCTTCTGATGAATCAAAGGAGAATTTTGATGGGCATGATTGCTATTCCTGCTTCTGTGAGCAGAGGGTTCCTTCTGCTTCAGTGCTTCCAAAAAAATTCCTGAAAGGCCTTAGTATCTCCCCTTCAAGACATCATACTTTATCTGGTTACTTCAGTGAAGAAACATCTGTATTGTTTTTCTGCCTTTGGGTCATCTTTTTAAAAGTACCCCACAGCCTACTTAATTCCTGTCGTCAACCACAAAGAGTCCTTTTACAGAAAAAGGCATTTATTTGCAAAAAAAGAAAATATATATATCTTCGGTCTCTGTAAGGAGGGATATTTCACTCCCGGCTCTACAACATAGGCGCCTGCTGCGTCCCTTGCCACGGTTAGCAACTCTGCCTCTGGGACAGGTGGGCCATCCAGGTTTAGAGCTTCTACCTAGTTAATGTCAGATCCTTTAAATGTCACCCTTTGGCATTTGACAATGCTAGAAATAAGCACAGTAAGTAGCTGTGGAATTATCATGACAACACCAAAACCTCTCTAGCCTGGATATCCCTTTCAATATCTAACAATTCCTGAAATTACTGAAAGTATGTATTTTACATTTCAGAAAGAATGAACATTATCAATAATTGTGAACCCACACTTTTGGGTTTAACAAGTCTTTGAGAATAAATGTTATTTGAATATATAATTGCAGCTAAGATACATATAAGTTTCCAGTTAAACATGTTCCTTAACTTTTTCTGCCCTTTTCATTTTGGGGAAAATATGATTGCTCTTGTGGTCTATGTGCTTGCTGCACCCTGGTATGTGGCTTTCCCTCTGAAGGACGGCCAGTCCCGAACAGTGAGGCAGTTCCAGTTCACTGACTGGCCAGAGCAAGGAGTGCCAAAGTCTGGAGAAGGATTTATTGACTTCATCGGCCAAGTCCATAAAACAAAAGAGCAGTTTGGCCAAGATGGACCCATCTCAGTCCATTGCAGGTGAGTTGAAAATCTGCATAATTGAAATTTAGCCCCCTAAATTTACCTTTTATAGCAAAAAAAAAAAAAAAACTGGTTTTCCTCAGAAGAAATTGTTGGTAAATTCCCTAGTTGTAATTTATTGTGCTCATCCATCCTTAGTTGCTTTTATAGCACTGCACCGATAACTATCTGTATCTTTCTCCTGTATTTGTCTTCCTGGAAAACCATAAATAGTTATCAAGTCTTAATGACAATACTAATTCTTGCTAGTCAATAAGTGATTAGAGTGGTACCTCACTTAAAAATGCAATTTGCTTGAAAATTGTTGCTACATCAGAAAATGAAGCACTTTCAATTATTTTCAACAGTTTCTACAGCATTTTATAATTTAAGTCATTGAAGTTAATAGAAATACCAAGTAAATGATTTAGACATTCACCATAAATTTAGTGCTTCTGGAAATTTCTATACAAAAACCTGTGGTAGACAGAAATTACCTAATTTTACTTAAACTACCATATTTGAGGATGTTAGCAACTTCAAATTTCAGTTCCTAATGTTTTTTATGGTCCTGGAACAGTTTAGTTTTTAGTGACAGAGGCAGAATCTCAAAACAGGACAAGTATTGGACCGGACTTCAAGATACGTGTCTCGTCACGTAGCTCTGAGATAGTAGGAAAATTTCTCTGGACTTTAAATTTCCTCAACTGATCTCTAAGATCCTTTCCAGAACTCCTATAAGAAAGAGTTCTTCCTTCATGCTTAGTTGTCAAAAGTGACATGTGGAATCAAATCTTCAAATAAAGTGAATGTTGTGCAACTGGCTTGAAACACTTAGCATTTCTTTTAATTTTGCACATAATTTGCCCAAATGGTAATTCAAAGTTTTCTTTTGTGCTCTATGAGGAAAAGAATGTTTAATACAAATTTTAGCTTTAGGCCGTACTCACAAGCACAGTTAGTGTAAATGCTATGGCATACTGTTCACATAAGTACACCTGTCTTGAAGACATCATGATAGTTTGTTGTCCAGGAATGTCCTAAAAATACCATTTATATAAAAAGTTATATCCTATTAACATGACAAAGTACAGTAATCAAGTCAACGTAAGGTATTCAGGATACCTGGACCATTCAACAACAAAAAATTATCAATCACAATCTCTCAGGGCTAAGAATTTCAAAAGGACCTTCAAGGCCATCCAGTCCATCTGAACAGAAGCTCTGACTACTGTGGAACATCCTCACTTTCTTTTTAAAAGACTGCCCATGGATTTTAGAGCTCACTTAACATTTCTGTGTAGATACGGTAGTTTATAATGGGACCCACTATTTATATATGCCTGTCAGCTACATCCCCCAGTAAATGAGTCAATCCATTTTCTACAGCCTTTGCCCAAACATTACATGTGCCGTTTAATTAGGATCCAAAAATGTGGGATTTTTGGAAGGTTCTAGAAATAGGTAAGACAACAGAGCTAAACCTCAAAACCTTGCTAAGATGGCAGAAACAATCTTCAGGATTTTAGCTGCTGATCACCTTAAAATAATAGAGCTATTCTTTTAGAGACCCCTTTGAGAATCTGTTGAAAGTTATGAGTTCCATGAGACAGGAAACTAGCGATATTTCCCTAACCCATACATACATAATATTTTAGACTCTCATTGAATACTAAGTGAAAAATGTTCGTTTTTCAGAGAAAAGAAAAAAAAAACCTGTTGTAGAATTTCATCACCAATGTGATGTCAATATTTCTATTTACCTTAATATGTACTTCTGTGTTTAGGGGCATCCTGGAGTGTATAATGCACTTGAAGATACCAATTTGCTTCATCTTATTCTTTAAAAGTATTGGATAAGCAAGGTCTAGAGTCTTAGGATCCACAGGAAAACAAAAGTATAAGCCTATATATATAGATATATCTATATTTCTATATATCCCTCCTCTTATCCATTTATTTTACAATAGTTATTTACTTGGTCTTTCTAAGGTGGCATATAATCCCAATCTCATGTTATCACAACACTATCCCAAGAGCTCAGTTCCATGTTTTCCTGAACAATGCTATGGAGAAACTTGAAATGTAGAAGAATGTCTACCCACAAGCAAATGTGGCCAAGACTATAAGTATCTTAAGTAGGAATTTTGCTTTTGTTTTTTCTGACAGCGCGGGTGTTGGAAGGACTGGTGTCTTCATAACACTGAGCATTGTTTTGGAAAGAATGAGATATGAAGGAGTTGTAGATATCTTCCAGACTGTCAAAATGTTAAGAACACAACGGCCAGCCATGGTACAAACAGAGGTAAGGAAAATCTCCACCACTTTGTCACATCTCTAAAGCCTGCATTTCACTAGCTAGGATCTCCTAGAGTCCAGGCATGCAATATTGTGGGAAAAGCATCAAATGTTTAATATTGTTGAACCTCATTACCTCCTCTTTAAATGGGATGAAAATATCCATGTCTTAGCAATTGCATGAGAGTCTATTTAATTGAACCATCTTGTCACCTTTTCACCTGCAAAATAGCAATTCATTATATATTAATATAATTAATACTGATTTACATAAATATATAAAGCATAATGTGTCCTACATAAATGTCCTCACAGCCCATTTTACTTCTAGATTCTATATCCCTATATAAGACATCAATAGCTCTGTATTTCTTAAATATTTGAATCCTAAATACACTAAGTGAAATTAGTCCTCATTTCCAATAATTCTGAGAAATGACATTATGATTGAGTCTCACTGTTCATTTCTAAGGATTACATGAGTGCCAATGTTTACATTTCTCAAATGACCACTAAATTATACAATTTACTTATTGTAAATAATGAATTTAAGAACACATATCTTCCAGACTTTGATTTCAAAATAGTTCAAGCATTTGGTTTGCAATACTCAAAACATTGTCAGCCTGACAAACTTAATGGGCTCTGGGGGTGACAGAGGGAAATTGGACGTTTGAAAAGCCTTAACATTTAGCTAAAAAACTTACTGTGACAAGATGGGAAAGCAAACTCCATTTATTTTGCATTACCATTTTTATTGTAGAAAAATGCACATTTAAGCAAAATAGAAACTATCTACTTTCAGCCCCATTGGCTACTGAAAATAAGTTTCTTTTATGGAGAAGAAAATCCTACTTTGTCTCATCCCTATAGTCAACTGTAAATTGTAATTTTTCCATCTCTCCAACAAAGCTCCAATTTATTCCAGTATGACAGCATTCTGAAAAAGAGTATGTTTCATTTTAGTGTGGGCCTCTCTAGAACATAGACAACTAGCAGTCGCACTGAATTAGGCCAAACTGTACAGGTAGTTTTTGATGTGGGAAGCCAGCCTCATGATGCCATTTTCCGAGGCAAAGAGTTTAAAAGTCCATTGCCCTATGTAAATGCCTGGTGTTCCTCACCAGCTAACTCCAGGGTGCCTCTGTCACTTACATGTTGAACGTCAAAAGTGATGGTGAGTGACTTCGATGGCAGGCAGCAAAGGGTCTAGTGACCAAATCAGAATTTAAACTCAAATTCGGTTGGCAGCAGCCCAAGAAATACAAATCTGCATTTCCTTCAAGGCAATTTGCATTTCTACCAGCATCTCTCCACTTGCAAAGAAGCTTATGACAAATAAGGGATAATTGTAAAACATGATGGGTATGTAAGATTTGTGGGTTCACTTGATGCTGGGTCTTAGACCTGGAAAACTGTTCATACTTGCCTGGAAGGTAATATTCACTGGAGCTATTAGGACACTATTTTAGTCAAATTTATTGGTTAATAACACCGCCTGTGGTTAATTGCTCTTCACTCATTATCACTGATAGGTCATTGGATTGAAGAAAGTAGTGATTTTGTACCCAGGTAGTTGCAAGTTTGTTGTCCAATACTGCTTTTCATCTTTCTCTTCTTTCCCCCATGCCCTGTTTCCTGCAGGATCAGTACCAGTTTTGCTATCGAGCCGCACTAGAGTACCTGGGCAGCTTTGATCACTATGCAACGTAGAAACCCCTGACCCTTTCAGGATTTTTACTACAGGCCCTTCACTATCCATGGAGTCTCTTCTGAGCCATACAGGGCACTTGAGAAGTCCTTCTTAACTTCTAGCTAACCACCACTTAGTGGGACTATTACAAAACAAATTAAAAACAAACTATTCCAGGTGGACCAAGAATTCACAGTTTAATAATCTAACCTGAAAAATAATAAAGAGAATCCTGACTTATGGGGCATCTGAAGGATTTTATTTACAGATACCTCAAGGATTCAAAACTAAAGGGAAGAAGAAATCACAGCAAAGAACCACCATCTTGTTCAGATTGCTTGATAAGTACAGAGCGAAATTGCCGGAGTGCTGCAGTTCAGCATGAGATGCCAGCTGGTGTGGCTTCTCACAATAGGACGGACTCTGCTTTGACATCACCCCTTCCCACCATGCCACTCATAACAGCATTTTAGGGGTGAGGGTGGGGATCTTTAAAAAGAAAGTCCTTGATTTAGTTTTTTAGTATTGTAAAGATACTGCTGACCTGTGCTTCATTTCTAACTGTGTAAACTTTTTTTTTAACAAAATGTATCATTCGATAAAGTAAATTTTACAAAAGTTACATAACTCTTCATTTTTTATTTCCAAATTGTAGTTTTTTTAAGCTGTCAAACTGTTATCTGTAATATCTTGCTGTAGAAAAATCAAGTTTGAAATTTGCACATTTTTGTGCAGTACTCTTCATCGACAGTATCAGTTTCATTACTTTCACACTTCAGTTTTAAGAAAGTACCCATTCTCTTCAAATGATCAAAGAGAATATTGTTTTGCTTTTGGAATCAACAGGGAGGCGCAAAGTATAAAGTTGCTGCTAACGTATATACATATATATCCATATTTTAGAAGGGTGTCTATGTATATATAGACAGTGTGTCCACACAGATTTAGCTATCAGTTCCTCCATGATTTACTTTTCTTAAGGCTAGAAAAGTTACTTTACTGTAAGCATCTTCTTCAGTTTGTCCCTCATTTTATAAGCATCTTCTTCAGTTTGTCCCTCATTTTATGACAGTGGTGTTCCTTAATACTGCAGAATTTTCACTTTTTTGAAAAAGGGAAATGAGGAATGCACATCAGTGATTGTCAAGCCTCACCCCCTAACTTCCTACTTGGTCTCCCCCACCCACCCAATCATTAACAAATACCGTATCGTTAGCCAGGCTTCCAACCAAGTTCAATCTTTCTAACACTCGTGCAATAAAAAATTATTCAATATCTAAGAGGTGTGCATGTGGGAAAGGTCAGTGCATATCCCTTTAGAGGGGAGAATGTTGTAATATATCAGCTATCAAGTTGTTTAAAAAAATTGTATCCAATCGTATATTGTCTATAGTATGTGCTATGAAATTTGCATTTATGATATGTAACAGGGGCAAAGCCAAACTCATGTTACTCTGTTCAAACATTTTGTGGCATACAGCATTCCTGGGAAATGCTGTACTTCATTTTGGTTTTAGTTTTGCATTTAGAGTGCCTTATAATTGATGCCTATTTTAATAGCATTTCTTTTTAGATTTTGGTTCATATTTCCATTAATTGTTCATATCTGTTACTCTTTCAATTAAAGCATTCTCTGTTTACCACATGTACAAAAACTCTTTGAATAATATGCATTCCTAGTTTTTAGCCAAGTCGGGGATGTTAGTGATTGTACCAGCCCAAAGCACTTGGATAATCAGGGCCCTTCCATTCGTAATTGTCAACATCAAGAAAAGCTACTTGTTATATTTATAATCCCTTCCAAATCTACTCTGGAACATGCAGTAACTGCACCCAACTTGTTTTAGTAATGCACATCATTGGCAACTTTGGGATATATTTGATATTCCATTAGGATTTTTCTGATAGGGGAAATTTATAGCCCCTCCCAAATCTTCCAACATAATTTCTATAGGAAGCCATGGATGGTGGCATGAGTTTGCCACATCACCTTACATGATTTTTAAAAACCCTCAAAAAATTATCCTAAGAACTCTTAAGAGTTATCGGTATACTAATTTTGGTTTAATTTCAACTTCATGGATATATCTGCATGGAAGGATTTTTTTTCGCATTTTCTCATTGCTAGCAGAATGAAATCCAAGAGACCAAACACTTGCAAGCATCATATTTGAGCACTTTTGTAAAAAAGAAAAAAAAAGCAAAAAAAAAAAAAGAAAAAGAAACTATATATAATACTTAAAAAAAAAAAAAAGTATCTAGAAGGCTACCTCAGAATGAGACTCTCTAAACTACATCAGAACCAGAAAAGAATGTGCACTATGTGGGTCTGTTGTTTTCTTTTAGTTTGTATCTAATGAAAATTTATCCAAGTGCCAGATTACTCAGTGCTATAATTTTCTTTTAGTGAAACAAAGGGGGTCAGACAGACATTGCATCATCCAGACACGCCGTGTTGGACATGTAGAATCTGATGGAGTATCACCCACCAGAACCATTGGCCAATGAGCAGTTTGTCTCCTTGAAACAGCAAAACTGCCCATGTGGCAAAGGGAGAAATGACGATCATCACAGGGAGAAAATGAATGGGATGCATACCATAGATGAAGGAGGTGAAGACTATTCCAGAAATCTTACCGTTCAGGAGCTGTTCCTAGAACTAACTCCCTTACTGTCATTGATGTGCATTCCACTCTGTACTTTTCTGTACTACCATTCACGTTTTCATTTCCCAGGTAACCATCCTTATCTGCCATTACCATGAACCTTCAAGTTTTCAATTATTTTCATTATCATAACCAGTACGGTGCTATTATTTACCTATGTACGTGTAGTTATGTATAATTTTGTAATTAGTTACAATGGTAAAAAATCAAAATATATAAAAAGTGATTTGTACAGAACTTTATTTTAGCTCTTTTTTAAAAATGATTTGCATGGTTAGACAATGGCGAGGACAGCCAGGGGAGGGAAGGGCCTCTAGGGAACTTTGCACTTTCTATACCTTTGTACTATGCACTGCCCTATTGATTCTACACCCAATAATGTTATTACTTGAACCCATCTGTAAGAAACTGCTTCAGAAATTCATTTATGTGTCTGTAAATAACAACATAAAAAAGGAAAGGGGAAAAATCTGCAGCCATGCATATTTTTTTTCTTTCCTGTTTATGTTTGCTTCTGCTTTGTTTTAGCCCCTTCTTTTACTTTTAATTCCCTTTTCATTTTCCTTTTTGGGTTTTGGTTTTCCTTTGGGTTTATGGGTGCCCTGATACTCCAGCAGAGATCAGAAGGCTACAGATCCATCCTCTCCATCCGTTACGTGGCTTTGCCATCCGAGCTTGGAGTGTCTTTACAAAGAGAATAACAGTTGTGTTCTTTGCTCTCGTTTTGGATGCATAGACTGAGAACTTAAAAAAAAAAAATAACTTGTAAAATGGCTTGTTAAAAAAATACAATTACCTCTAATTAGTAGTACGCGTAAATGTTTTACAGAATGAAAGGCGTGCTTTTTATTTTCTTACTTCGTTACATTGGTGGCGAAAGAAGTCTGTATGAAAATCAGTTCTTTGCTGACACAAGTTCCATTTGTTACAAATGAATTCTAATAAAAATGTCAGTGTTATGCAGCCCTGGCCTTTGCTTTTATCCACTTAAGCACATTGATTTAGAAGTATCTGTATGCTCACTCTTCTCCTCTGGTCATCTAGTTTGTTCCTTTCTATTAATAGTAATTCTGTTTACCAAGAGCCTACTATTTATAAGTGCCTACCTAGAGGTACACATTTGCCCAAGCTCACACAACAAAGGAGATTGTAGACAACGTCTACTGTATAAACTGTGTTACAGTATATTTAAATATGAACATCTTGAAATAGTACATAGCTCCCATCAGGCTAATTTTTTTGAAACCTTCAGGAACATGTATTACTGAGAAAGTAGCTCTGAACAAATACAGTATTGCTCTTGTTTGCATAGAAATTACAGTGTAGTGAGAGAAAATGACATTGAAGTTAACAACAAAGTTATGCCCCAGCACCATCAAGGAAAATACAGAATCCATGAAGATAGCACTTTCAGTTATGAGTCTGACTCCAGTTGGGCTACAGGAAAATAAAGGTATTTATTGGCTCAAATACAGAAAGATTACGAATGAACTCATCCTAAAAGAATACGAGTATGCATTCTTCAAGTATAATTGGATTCAGGGCTCGTGTGATATCTTAAAATCCTGACATCTTTCCCCGACTTCCTGGTTTTCTTCATGTGAATTTTAAGCTACCCTTTGTGTTTCCTGGAAGCTTCAGGACCATAACACTACAAGCCAAGCAAGTCGAAAAGTTTACTTCTCTAACAACAAAAACAAACATTCTATAATGGATTTTAGGTAGCTGACACCTTGCCAAATAGCAATGAGTATTCTAAGATGGAAAGTTTCTGCCTATTGGTTTTATGAGTTAAAGAAAGGCAAACTGCTGGTATATTTGTTAATGCAATCATTAACATCAAGAAAACTTGTTGCCATGGAAATAATGACAGAGTGAAACAATCCCCTGATTCAAACCTTCTTTTGGAAATTCTGATACTGAATAGACAATTAGATTCTCCCTCTTTCTCTGCCTAATTAGCCTTTAGTTTTGTAGATTTTGATTGTGTGGCACACAATCCTTATCCAAAAAAAATGGTTAAAAAGGTCACAGTGCATCATTTTTGGCATTTTGATCATTGCAATTCATTATTTCATGCAGATATCTGATGAGAAGGCCAAAGATGACAAAATGATACAACTTTCTACATATGCACATGCAGAAATTAGTTAATAATCTAGTTGATAACTATTTTAAGGCTATTTCACTTCATTTTATCCAAGATTAAACTTTTAAAATAATTTGAGTAAATTAAAATACAACTTGTAAAGGCACAGCAAGATGGCACCTAAGATCCCCAGGCAATCTCTTTGCACAAGTCTCTCCTTGGGTCTAGGGTAGGCCCACACGCATTCACAGTTAACCATCTCTGTTTGGATATTGCTGTGTTCAGCTATTCACACAAACACTCGTCACAAAAAGTAAAGAAACCAGGTGGGATACCATCAGACCTGCTTTCAGTAAGGAAGATAGATTGAAGACCAAAGGAAGTAAAGATTTGACTTTGTTGCCCTCTCTCCCCCAAGCAGTAGTATGAAGAAAGGCAATTCCCATTGGGGAAGAGAGATCAAGTCTAGGCCTTAGATGAGAAATCCAATGCTGAACAAGGCCCCACCATATTGTGAGGCAATATCTAAAGAACTATCCACTGAAATGGTGTTAGCCAAACAGATGACTGCCTCTACCCCTCCTCCAACTGGGCAGCACAGCACAGAGCAAATCACCCTCTGGAGAGCTGAACATTAAATATGGCAGGGCCCGGAACCTGGTAGAAACTAGAAGACCAAAACATAGGCCAGAGCTTTCACACAGAAC
Organism: Aplodontia rufa; assembly: GCA_004027875.1. Classification (NCBI taxonomy): domain Eukaryota; kingdom Metazoa; phylum Chordata; class Mammalia; order Rodentia; family Aplodontiidae; genus Aplodontia; species Aplodontia rufa. The sequence continues at coordinate 82,142 of PVKS010002570.1, forward strand.
CTCTAAACTAGCCCTGACATCAGGCAGAGACCTGTGCACTAATGGAACAGAGCTAAGTTTCAAAGGCGTACGTTTCAGCCTTGGGGTGGGTCTAGGGCATACACGTTCACCTCCTGAGATTATCAGGTCTCTGTGGCTATAGGCATGACCCAGCTTAGTGCCAGACTTTGCCAAGAGACTCTCTACCACCCATCTCCTAATTTCAACACAATCACCACCAGGTCAGTCCTCAGAGTTCTAAAACTGCTCTGGAACCAGTTAGAAACATGCTCCAGTGGGATTGATTCATGTTTTTAGCCTCCCTCACCAACAGCTGGTGTAGGCCCTGCTGGGTATATTCCTAGAACCCTAGAACCGTGCAGGTCCTCAAAACTGAGAATCAGGCACAACTCTTCTTAGTGGCAGCCTAGGTGGCCAAAGGCTGCCTTCACCAATACTAGCCCAACATTAGGCAGCATTACATGGGGCAAAACACAAGACTCTTCCCTGGTACTTTCTACTAGGCTGGTGAAACCTAACACTGGGTAGATCCTAATGGCCCTTGTCCCCAGCCTGATTGTGGATGATCCCTTTGGTCCATCCAGTGCCAAGAAAAGACATACAAGTAACCCTACTCTATTGAACTTCTATCAGTGGCTGTATGCAGTGGTGTTGGGCCATAAGTTCACCTTGGTAATAAACAACTCATAGCAGTATGGGCCTTGTCTCTACCTCAATGCCTTGTTGGTCTTGGTGGGTTGTGGGCTCATGGAATTTTGTTACAGGAGCTTTGGGCTGATCCATCTGTGGTGACCACAGAACACCATAATATCTGACCACAGCTGGCTAACTATGAATGCATGGGCTCTACCCTAGAACCAAGGAGAGACTTGTGGAAAGACATAGTGCTCTTGTTATTTTTCTAAATAATACACCAAGAAAGTATTTGGGACAAACCCAGGCTTGGATTACCCCTTAGTATGGAAACAGTGACAACATGAAATAGCAAACTCCTGGCAAGTCTGGACCTGGGTACCATCCAATGCTGAAATAGTGGAAATGACTACAATCTCAGAGAAAGGAAAAAAAAAAGAAAGTACCCTGCTTAGAATTTCTGGAAAGACAGGCACAAAGCCAACCAGATTAGGAAAACTAGAATAAATGCCAATCATTCAATGCTCAGATGATGTCATGTGCCAAAAGCATTAAGAGCTTTCAGGAAACTATGACTTTCCCTGGCATACAAAATAAAGTATCAGAAACCGACCAGGCAATAATTGCTTTGAGATAATTCTTAGAATTCAAAGGAGCTGTTTTAAGGAAAGTTAATCATCTTATACACACACACAAATACACATACTTCAATACATTAACAGAAATTTAAATGAAAGCAGTTAATAAAAACAAATGTTCTGAAGCTGAAAAATAGACTCACCAAAATTAAAAACTTAGCAAGCATCAATAGCAGGCTGTACCAAACAACAAATTTAGTGAACTCAGTAACAGTATATTTGAAAATACACATTAGGAGGATAAAATGGAGAGGAACGAAGAATGCTTACAAGAATTTTGGGACAGTATTAAAAAAAATATTCAGGTTATTGGAATTCACAAAAGGCTTGAGAATACCAAAGAGATAGAAATCTTATTCAAAGAAATATCAGAACACTTCCAAAACCTGGAGAAGGACACAAATAACCAGGGATAGGAAGGTCAAAGGTCACCACATTTAATTCAAGTCTATCCCCAAGATATCTTATAATCAAGCTGTCATGTCTAAAAGAAGATTTCAAGGTTTCAAGAAAAAAAAATAAAAACAGGAAAAAACAACACATAAAGGTGTCTCAGTTTGCCTGACCACAAGCTTCTCAGCAAAAATGTTAAAAGCCAGGACAAAATGGCATGATTTTTTTCACATTTTCATGGCATTGAAGGTGTTTTCCAGGGGGCAGACTACTGTACCCAGCAAAACTATGCTTTAGAAATGAAAGAGGGGTAAAGACATTCTCAGATAAACAAGCTGAGAGAATTTATCTCCTCTGCAACTGTTCTACAGGAAATGCTAAAGGAGGCTCTTGGAGCTGAAAGAAAGTGATATTAGTGAGTATGAAAACATAGAAAGGCAGAAAATTCACTGGTAAGAGCAATTACACAAATTCAGAATGCTCTAATATTGTAATCATGGTACTACAAACCATTCCTATAGTTAATATGAAATCTAAAAAGCAAAATGATTACAATGACTATGTTAATATGATAAATGACAGGCAATACAGAAAGATGCAAAATGGGAGATAAAAATTCAAAATGTGGGGAGGAATACAGTGCAAGTGGAGAATTTTTATAGTATATTTTCTCTTGTTCATTTGTTTTTGTTTTTATCTTTACTATCATTTTAAAATAGTTTGTTATAATCAAACTATGTTTTTTTTATTTTTGAGCAACCTTATAAGATTTTAACAAAATAATATAAAATGTGTATAAAATGTGTATATATTCTGGATATTGCAATTTTCCCCAGGAGTGCCCACTCCCAATTACCCTCCCTTATCCCTCCCTTCCCCTTCCCATTACAACTCTAAAAAAATTATTAGATTGTAAAGCATTACATCTTATCTGGATTTAACTCATGTTACTAGACCAACTTTCTCATTGTCCAGGGTCTAGTCCCCACCTCCACAAATGAGTGCAGACAATCGACCCTTAGATCTCTGGGTTAAGCTGATTTTACTCATCATGATCTCTTCCATAACCATCCATTTACCCTCGAAGGCTACAATATCATTGTTTCTAATTGCTGTGTAATATTCCATGGTATAAATGTACCACAGTTTTTGGATCCATTCTTCCAGTGAGTCAAACTATGTTTTCGAAAGCTTCATGATAACCACAAAGCAAAAAAGTCTAAAATAGACCAAAAATAACAGGAAAGTCCACACATACTGGAGTGATTCATTTAACCACAAAAGAAGAGTGTGAGAACAAACAGAACTGAATAAAACTTAAAAACAAGTTACATAATGACTATAAGAACTTACCTATTGATAATTGCTGTGAATAAAAATAAATTTAATTCTCCAATTAAAAGACAGTGACTGAATGGACTAAAAAAACAAGACCCATGTATATGTTGCTGACAAAATATTCCATATCACTTCTAAGACCAATCACAGCAGTTTGACAGGGAAGGAATGAAATAAAACATTCTTTGCAAATAGAATCCAAGCAGGACTAGCCATACTTTTATCAGTCAAAATACTTCAATTCAGAACCAGTGAAAAGATACAAGAAAGGTCATTATATAATTATGATAAAGGGGTCAATTTAGCAAAAGGAAATAATTCTAAATCCACATGAAACCAAAATCAGAATGCAAATAAATAAACATTAAGAGCCCTAAAGGAAAAGATAAACTCCAATACCATAATAGTTTTGGGCTTTGTTTCCCATTTCCAGCAACGAACCAACAGACATCTACAGAACATTTAATCCAACAGATGCTGAATATACATTTTTCTTCATGAGCACATGAAACATTCTCTTGGACCAATCATAAGGAAGGCCACAAGTCTTAGCAAATGTAAATTGAATCATACCATATTTCTTTGTGATTATAATGCAATAAAGCTAGTACTCAATAGCAAAATGAACTTTGGGAACTATACATTGATATTTTACAATTTGCTTCTAAACGACCAATGGACCAAAAATGAAATCATTAAGGAAATTTTTAAATTTGTTGAAATAAAATAGAAACCCAAAATACCAAAACCTATGGGATACAGCAAAAGCAGTACTAGGAGAGAAGTTTGTATCAGTGTCCATGTCCAAAAAAAGTGGAAAGACCTCAATCTATTGCTGCATCTAAAGAACTAGAAAAAACAAGAGCAAGTGAAGGCCAAAATTACTAGAATAGCAACAATCTGAGCAGAAATAGAGACAAAAGAAATTATGAAACATTAATGAAACAAAGAGCTGCTTCTTCAAAGACTCAAAATTAGAGAGAGACAGTACAATTGACACCACAGAAACACAAGAGATCATGAGAGATCACTGAACAATAGATCAACTTGATAGTCTAGAAAAAAACATGGACAAATTCCTACACAAATAAACCTGACTAACTCTGAACCACAAGGAAACAGAAAACGTGATCAATAACAAGATCATCAGTATTCAAAAGCCCAGAACTAGAGAGCTTTGCTGCTGAATTTTACCAAATATTTACAGAATACAAATCTTCTTAATTTGAAATAAAAGAGTAACTTCGAACACATTCTATGAGGCCAACATTGTACTGATACTAAAACTAAACAAGGACACAAAAACTTAGAAAACGAGAGACCAATACTTTTTATGAACACAGATGCAAAACTCCCCAATAAAATACTAGCAAATGGAATCCAACAGCACATTAAAGAATATTTTCATCATGATCAATGAGGATTCATCCCAAGAACATAAGGATGGAAGGATGGTTCAATGTGTACAAATCAATCAATGTAATACACCATAACAACAGAATGACCAAAAACACAATAAAGGCCACTTATATTCCATCAACTAACATCATTTTGAATGGGGAAAAGCTTAAAGCTTTCTTTCTATGATTTGGAAAAAGTAGAGGATACTTAATTTCACCACCTTTATTCAACATACTACTGGAAGTCCTAATCAGAACAATTAGGGGGAAAAAATGAAAAGAAATGGCATACAAATTTGAAAAAAAATCAAGTTGTCACTTTTTATAGATGACATTTTATATGGAACCTCCCCCAAAACTCTTTAGGATACAAACACATAAAATGGCATTTTTTTTTTTTTGCCAATAGCAAATAATTTGAAATAGTAATCAATAAAATCCCATTTACAATAGCTACAAATAAAACAGGTGTGAATTTAACCAGAGATCTTCAAAAAGCTCTGCAATTAAAATTATAAAACATTATGAAAACAATCAAAGAGGACAAAAAATGTGAAAAGTTATACCACATGGAGTAAAAGGATAAATGCTATTAAGATGTCCACACTGCCCAGGGTAATTTACAGATTTAAGTCAATCCTTATCAAAATACCAGTGGTGCCAGGCAGAGTGGCACATGCCTGTATTCTCAGTGTTTCAGTAGGCTGACCAGGAATATTGCAAGTTCAAAGCTGGCCTGAGCAATGTAGCAAGGACCCAGTCTCAAAACAAAGCAAACAAACAAAATAAATAAATAAATAAAAAGGCTGACTCAATGGTTAAACATCCTTGGGTTCAACCCCTGGTGCCAAAGGGGGGAAAAAAATATCAGTGGCATTATTTCATAGGACTAGATAAAGGATTCCAAAATTTATATTGAACCACCAAAATAATAATAGGCAAAGTCATCTTGAGCAAAATGAATAATGTAAGAAGCATTAAACCACCTGATTGTAGTATTCAAAACCTCACAGTATTAGCGCAAAACAAACTCAGACTAATGAACAGAAGAGAGCTTAAAAGTAAACTTACACTTCAACATCCAACTGATTTTCAATAAAGGTGCTAAGAACATGAATTAGAGAAAAGACAGACTTTTCAATTATAAGTGTTAGAAACTGGGGCTGGAGAGGTGACTCCGCAGTTACAGTGCTTGCCTGATATGCGCAAGTACTCGAGTTCAAACCCCAGCACCTTGTACCCAACAAACACTTGGAGCAACAAAAGGCACATGAAAAACTAAATAAAATTATTCCCCCCTTTCTCTCTCTCACTGTCCCTCTCTTTAAAAAAGAATCCTATATCCACATGCAGAAGAATGAAGCTTGACCTTTATGTCTCACCAGTTAAAAAAAGAAATTCACTGAAAATGGACTAAAGACCTAAATGCAAGACCTGAAGAGATGAAACTACTACAAGACAACATAGGATAAACACCTCAGCACTTTGGAATGGACGAAGATATTTTGGACAAGACTTCAAAACCATGAGAAATAAAAGCAAAAACAGACAAAATTGCACCAAATCAAAAACTTCTGCATAGTAAAGGAACAGAGTTCAGAGACAACCTACATAATAGAAAGTATTGGTAATGTATTTATCTCACAAGGGGTTGTAATAAAGGAATGTATACGGGACTCCCAAAAAATACCAAGACAATAATTGCTAAAAATAGGGAATAGGAGACTGAGCGGTGGTTCTGTGGTTGTGGTGCTTGCCTGGCATGCACCAGTATGCAGATTTGAACCCCAGCACCACTTACACAACAAAGTGTTGGAGCAACAAAGTCACATGAAAAGCTAAATAAAACTTGCTTCTCAAAAAAAAAAAAAAGGGGGGGGGGATATATCTAAATAGATATTTCTCAAAAGGCATAGATGACCAAAATATGCACGGAAATGTTCAACATCTCTATCAGAAAAATACAAAATCAAAACCACAAAATCCTTTTCAACAAATGGTGCTGGACAAACTGGACAGCCACTTGCAGAAAGTTGAAATTACAACCATATCTTTTTCCTTGCATGAAAATCAAATCAAAATGGATCAAGGAGCTAGGAATTAAACCAGCTACCTTGCAACTGGAGGAAGACAAATTAGATCCAACCCTTCAGCATTTGGGAGTAGGCAAGGTCTTTCTCAACATGTCTCCTAAAGTGAAGGAAGTAAAGTAAAAAAATCAGTGAATGGGATGTCATAAAGCTAAAAAGCTTTTGCAGTGCCAAGGAAATAATCAAAAGAGCCAAGAGGTTTCCTACAGAATTGGAGAGAGTCATGGGCTATGATTCCTCTAACAGGAGCCTCATATCCAGAATCTACAAAATCCTCAACAATCTCAACTACAAAAAAACAAACAACCCTATCAATAAATGGGCCAAAGTGCTGAATAGAAACTTCTCAACAGAGGACACTGATCAAGCCAATGAATACATGAGAAAATGCTCTAAATCACTAGTAATCAGAGAAATGCAAATGAAAACTACATTAAGATATCACCTCACGCTAGTCAGATTGGCAAAAATGAAGAAAATAAACAATAATAGATGCTGGAGGGGTTGTGGAGAGATAGGCACACTAGCACACTGTTGGTGGAACTGCAGACTGGTACAGCCCCTCTGGAAAGCAGTGTGGAGAATCCTCAAAAAACTAGGGATGAGCCCACCATATGATCCTGCTATTCCTCTCTGGGGTATTTTTCCAGGGGATTTAGAATAAGCACACTACAGTGACGCAGAGAAATCAATGTTCATAGCACCTCAATTTACAATAGCTAAATTATGGAAACAACCCAGATGTCCCTCACTGGATGAATGGATCCAAAAACTGTGCTACATATATACCATGGAGTTTTACTCAGCAATTAGAAACAATGATATTGCAGCCTTTGAAGGTAAATGGAAAGCTATGGAAGAAATTATGCTGAGTAAAATAAGCATAACCCAGAGAACCAAGGGTTGAATGTCTTCACTCATCTGTGGAGGTTAGAGCTAGACCCTGACCATTGAGAAAGGAGACCTATTATCATGTTTTAAATCCAGAAAAGGTGTAATGTTATACAACCTAAAGCATTTGTAGAGATGTATTGGGAAGGGGGGAAGGGATAAAGGTGAGTAATTGGGGGGATCTTGGGGATAAATCTAATTTTCAGAATTTATATATATATATTATTTCATTAGAAGCTTGTTTGATTGTTCAACAAATTTCTGAATAAAAAAATTAAAAAAACAACATCACCTCACACCGATAAAAATGTATTTTTTTTAAATGGATATATATTCAAAGGGAATCAGTATGTGATTCCCTTTGCACTCACATATACATTGTAGCACTATTTACAATAACCAAATAAGGAAATCATCAGTTGTTAATAATTTATAAGCATAAATATTATGAATTATTGGGGAGATTATGTATCTGTATACATTATATTATCCTGTATTATATAATTATATATAAAATAATCAAGTGTTATGTATAATTATTACATATTATAGATGCATAGTATGTGCTACATTAACACATTCAAGGATACATTAATATTTTAATTACTAAATATTAAAGTTTCCATTTCAACATTTCATTAAATTTGTTTAAATGAATAAACTATATTAATGTAATTATTATATACAATTAAATTAATATATTATAATACACTATAGTGATATAATTATATAATTACGTTGTATAATGCCATTATATATGCATAATTAACATGAATTATATATAACAATTTTAAATATTACATATTTATTTGTTATTAATTTATATTAATATATTATATAATTTATACAATATATAATATTTATATTAATTTATATGTATATTCCATCTATAATTTTACATATGTGCAATTTCACACATTTTATATAATTTCCAATTGTTAGACATTAAGGGTATTTCCACTTTTGTTTTTCTATTATACATAATCTATAATATCAAATTTCATAAATTATACAACTATGTATAATTATATTTAGATGTATAATACTTCTATAATTTCACATACACACATGTGTGCATATATACACATGCCATAATGCTATATATAAAACGTATAACCATTTAACTATTGGTTTGTCTTAAACACATAAAGACTATTTGTATTTTATATACTCATAACAAAAATGAGAATGCATCAATTAACGATAAACTGATTATCTTGTACTTTCTTCATTTTCTAATATTTCCAAAATAAGTATATTAAGATAGCAAGATAGAAAAACCTTATATAGCTCAATGGATTTTGTTTTTAGAAATTAATTTTAAAATGAAAGGATGGAGAGAAAAGAACCTAGGACAGTAGGATGAAAAGAAGCAAACAATATGGTACACTTAAAAATCATAATTACCTTAAAGGAAAATAGAGTATAGCCAACTGAAAGATAAAGACAGTCAGTCTAAATATATCAATTTATAAGTGCACAATGCTAAAAGTAAAAGAATGTAAGATATAAACATTTTCATTGTTTGCAAACATTGAAGTAAGCTGTGCCAAGTTATATTATCAGCCAGTGTATTAGTAAATAATGAGTCAATTCCCAAGGAAAAAATCTTCAATGCACAGGAAAACATAAAAATTGTATGTTTGCATGCACCTCATAATATGGCATCAAAATAGACAAAAATGGACAAAACAGGAATTAAAATCATCATGGGGAGATTTTTGAAAACAACTTTCCATAATTGATAAAATGAACAAACCAATACCAAATTTTTAGCAAGGATATAAAAGACATGAACAAATGAACTAATCAAATTGAACTGAGAATCATGTTGATCATTTCAAGCATATTTAATAGTGCCACAAGAGTTCTTTGTCCACATTGCTATCCAGCTTAGATCTTAGTAACAAAAATTCGTTAGAAAATCCCTGTCTACAGTAATTAAGGAATCCCCTTCTAAATAGCCAGTGGATCAAAGAAGGCATGGTAGTGAAAATAAGAAATTATTTATAACTATAGAACATTATAAAATGTGGCATATCAACAGTTGTGGAACAAAGCTACACTTCCTTTAGGGTAGAATTTATAGCCTTAAATGCACATATTAGAAAAGAAGAGAGAGCACAGGAAGAATGGATCCAAAAACTGTGGTACATATATACCATGGAATATTACACAGCAATTAGAAACAATGATATTGCAGCCTTCGAGGGTAAATGGATGGTTATGGAAGTGATCATGATGAGTAAAATCAGCTTAACCCAGAGATCTAAGGGTTGATTGTCTCCACTCATCTGTGGAGGTGGGGACTACACCCTGGACAATGAGAAAGTTGGTCTAGAAACATGAGTTAAATTCAGATAAGATGTAATGCTTTACAATCTAATACTTTTTTAGATTTATAATGGGAAGGGGAAGGGAGGGATAAGGGAGGGTAATTGGGGGGACACTCCTGGGGAAAATTGCAATGTCCAGAATATATACACATCTTATACACATTTTATATTGTTTTGTTAAAATCTTGTAAGGTTGCTCAAAAATAAAAAAAAAATAAAAAATTAAAAAAAAAGAAAAGAATAGGGAGGAAGCCAAGGATCTTGGTTTTAAGAAATTAGTAAAATAATATTTAATTACCACTAAAAGAAGGGAAGAAATATGAAAGGAAAAAAAACAAACTGAAGACAAATATACAATAGGGCATATCAACAGATTAAAGTTATTTCTTTGAAAGACAATGAAATGTATTAATTCTAGCAAAATTTAAACAAAAGTGATGGACAAATCAATATGAATAATTCAAAGTGGAATATAGCACATATTAAACTGAAATATATTTCACCTTAATCAGCCTCCACGCTTAAATATGTTTGACCCAAAGTCATCTCCACATATAGTAAAACTACAATTTAACTTGCCATGTAAAAAAAATTGAAACCTTACCTAAAAATAGACCCTCATAACCAAGCAACTGAGTCTTAATCAATCATGCATGGCAGTAGAATTTCCAGCCAATCAGAGGTTGAAAACTGCCAAAACATGACCATATAAGGCAAATGCCAAATACAGCCAATCAGGTTGTATCTACATATCATTTTCTTTTCTCTGACTATAAATATGTATATTCTGAACCATCTTTTATTTAGAATGCTGCGCACCTCTGGTTACTTGTCTTGTTCAAATAAAACTCATTAAGTTTAACTGGTCTTAGCCTTTTCATATACTTAGGATCTTACCAATATTAGCTAATATCTCTGATAAAGCTTCCTTGTTCCCATAAATCAATAAGAGGCAGATAACCCAACATAAATTAGCCATTAGGGTTGAGTAGTTATTTCACAGAAGGATTATTGCTAAACTGTTAAAAATTATTCAATGTTATAAGAGGGAAAGGCAAAATAAAGCCACAATATGATACCAATACACATTCACCAGAAGAGTTATCATTAAATTAGCTAATCTCAAGAGTTGATAAGGGTATAGTTATTAATGTATCACATTCTGTTTATTAGAGTGCAATTTTACCAAAGTTCTGAAAACAGTTAAACATTATATAATGATATATATTCCTATGCATTGGTTGCTGTAGTTGCTAAAACAAAAAAAGCATACATGTACGAACCATATAAACGAAACTGTCCACTGTAGCATGAATCATGGAACCTCAAACTCTCATATGTTAACCAATGTAGAATGGATGAATGAATTGTGGTATATCACAAATACATATATACACAAATATATATTTATATATCATACATCAATGTAACATTGAAAAAAAAGGAAAGGCCTACACACACATACAAAATACATACTCTATGCTACCCAGTGGCTCCTGGGAAGAGGAAAATAGGTGGTGAGTGGATAGGAGAACAAAAATTAAACAATTTGAGTTGCTGGTAATGTCTTGACAGACTTCCACAAGTTTTTGCTTTTGAAAAACCCTGAGCTTTATCTTCAATTTGGGTGCTTTTACCTACTTACTATGTGTCGATAAAGTTTTATTATAGACTTCTCTATGCACATGTATTTGCATGTGTAAAATAAACTATTCTTCAAAATATGACACTGCCATATATGGAGTGGAAACATCTGTTTTGCAACATTATTGAGAATGAAAACAATCAGAACTGTGCTTAAAATTCAACTTAAAGATCTGAAGGTCAAAATGTAGAATGATGTCCTACTGATGATAGCTATCATTGTAATGGGTTAGTGGTGCAGTTACAGACCTCTCATTCTTTTAGGCAGCTGTGAAGGAGATAATCATAGGGCTAAACTGAAAATAATTGATGAAAATTAAAAAGAACACTGTGGTCAATGTTCAGCTGCGTTTGTCAATGCACAGGATCCAACCCACACAAAATCCACAGGGGATAGTGAGAATGAAGTACAATTATAGTCATCCCTTGGTATCCATTGGAGATTGATTCCAGGATGTCCCATGGATACCAAAGTCCACGGATGCTCAAGCCCCTTATATAAATGGAACTGTGTTTGAATATAACTTATACACATTCTCCTGTATACTTTAAATCATCTCAAAAGTTCCTATAATATCCAACACAATGCAAATGCTATATAAATGGTTATTATACTGTATTGTTTAGGAAATGATGAGGGAAAAGTGTACATATTCAATACAGACTGTCATTTATTCTAGTAATTCCAATCTGTATTTGTTGAATCTGTAGATACGGTGTAGGACCTGTGGATTCAGAAGTAACTGTACCTAGAATGCAAATTTGATAGGGACTACTCATTTATAACCTACTGAACTATTTAATGTGATGCATATTAATTGCATAAATTCTGTTGTTAAGCTTTGGCACAACCAAATTGTTTTGGTGTCTCCAATTCTTTTATTATAAATCTTTGAAATTCTTAATGGGAACTGGAAGTAAAAAAAAATTAGTTGGGACATATGATCACTTACTCTAGGTTAAACTGCTCAGTTAAGTTTTGGGTTTGAACTTCATGCAGGCTCAAAAGATTTTACTGTTTCCTGGACCTAGATTGTGCTAATAACCTATCCAGCACATGGAAAACAGTGGATTGTTGGCAATAAGACAGATAAGCATTAGAATATAGATGAACCAGTGTTGGATCTATTTAATTTTGGTAAAAGAAACTGAAAGTAGATGACAAATGCCCTAGAGAAGACTTGGAAGATGAATAAGTAGGAAGCTCCAGTCACCCAGATCTTTACATTGACAAAAATCATATTGGCAGAATCTGATGTAACTATGTTGGAACTCTGAAGCCAGGAAAAGGCTTGGACAGTAAATTGTGGTGATTTTCAGTCAGTTTCAGCTCTTTGCACAGTAGCAACTACCCATACCTCAAAGTTCCATTGTAAGCAGCTATGCATGTGTTCCTGTGTTCCTAGAGTAACCTTTCCACAGTTTGTGGAAGCTGGAGAAGGGGGGCGGGCACAAAAAGGACTATCTGTACCAAATATCAAAGGTCTATCTTCTGATCACTGCTTACTGCATCTGATCACAGAGATTCAAAGAGGCAGTTGATCAATGCTATTGAACTGCTCCCTCCTGGAACAAGTCCTTCCCTCTCTAGCTCAAGTGAATTTAAGGGGTTTTTTAAAAGGTAGAGCTCTTTTCCTCCTCCCTTTATTTTACTTTTGCCCCTACTTGTAGCCATACATTAAAGACTAAATCACTAAACAACTGCATGTATGTGAAAAATTGCAAAGTGATCATGCATACTCAGGGAAAGGTAGAGGATCAGAAAAGATCCTTAATTAATACTTCAGACTGATCACTGGCACCAAGATAGCCAACAATAATCAAAACCAAACAAAAGCAATAACAAAAAAATAGACTTGTTAAGGGGGAATGCTGGATTGCCAGAGTCATAACTGTCAGATTCAAATGTCTAGTTAGAAAACAAAGGACAGTCATGTGAAGAATCAGGAAAGAATGTCCCATTTGAAGAAGAAATAAAATAATGCCTTGGATCTACTAGACAACAACTTTAAAACTGTAGTCTTAAAAAGAACTAAAGGAAGATTTGGGAAAAACCCAGAAAACAACATATGAATGAATGGAAATATTGATGAAGAGACTGATATCCTAAAAGGAAACCAAAAAGAAATTATAGAGCTTAAAAGTACAATAATTGGAATGAAAACACCTCTAAGGTTCAAAAGGCATATTGATCAAGCAGAAGAAAAAAAATCAACAAACTTAAAGATAAGACAATGGATATGATCAAGTCTGAAGAATAAAAAAAAAAGGAAAAAATAGAGCCTAAAAGATCTGTGATACATCATCAAACAGACCAACATACAAATTGTGGGAATCTCAAGAGCAGAAAGAATATTTGGGGTAGAGAGAATATATGGAAAAAAAAAAAACACGAAAACTTCCCAAATTTAATGAAACACATAAATGTGAACAAGTAACATGAGCTCAAGAGACTCACTGCACAATAAAACTATTGAAAGTTGAAGACAAAGAGACTGTTTAAAGCAACAAGAGATAAAGGACCTGTTTCGAGCAAGTAATCCTCAGTACCATCATTCACAGATTTCTCAGTATCTTCAAAGTGCACAGAGACTTAAGAAAAAGAAACTGAAATGTTTTTCAAAACCGAGGGAAAATTTGGAAATTTTCTGAAAAACAAAAGTTCAAGGAATGTTACCACTAGACAGAAACAAGTCCCTCCTTAAAGTAATTATTTTAAATATAAATGAACTAAACTCTTTGCTCAAAAGAAAGATTGGCAGAACGGACTTTTAAAAAAAGACTCTCAAATCATATCCTGTCTAAAGAGACTCACTTTAGATCCAAAGACATGAAAAGATTGAAAGTAAAATGATAAAAAAGCTTTTCGAACATGGTGCCCACACCAACTGCAGCGATCCCCCGCACTCCTGAGCAAAAAATCACACTGCAGAAATTGGACCTAGTCACCAACAGTAAGATCTGTCCCAGTCTGTGTGTGGGGAGATTGTCTCCCTTAATTCATTAACACCAAAGGAAAAAAAGCTATATAATAGCGAGCTTATACAGGGTGTTAGTCACAACCTCCACGCTACCAGCTTCACAGCTGAGGGGCAGGGATTTATCCCCAAGGGGAGGAAGCAGGGCAAAAAACTTGGACACAGATGCGAATGCCCATGCAGATTCCTGTGCTCACAGTCTGTGGCGGAGAATCACCAGCCCTGGGGAAGATTTAATTTCTTGCAAAATAGCGACTCTACATCTATTCATGCCTGCAAATAAGCCCTCCAGCACCACCATCTTGAGACATCACTGAAGGCAAGGGCTGGATACTCCTTCATCAAAAGTGAAACCAGACCCATCTAATACCCAGGGGGCTGTGTAGGACTGGAAACCCTCTCTCCTGCTCATTGGGCATGCAAGTGGTGGCTTCCTGTTGGCCTTCTTACATGCCTGAAAGAGAGGATTCTGTGATCAGAACTAGCTCAATAAGGCATATTTACCCAAGGTGGCCGCTGGCTACAGATACTTCAAAAACTGCAGCTCAGGGATCCTTCCCTAAAGTAGACCACATCCTCCTCCACAGAGGTAACCTTAACAAATACAAAAAAACTGATATAGTCCCATGTATCCTGTCAGACCACAATGCTATGATCTTAGCAATCAACAACAGGAAAAACAACAGAAACTACTCAAATACTTGGAAATTGAATAACACCCTCTTAAACAAAGAATGGATAAAAGAAAGCAAGAAATACTTGGAAATGAATGAGAATGAAGAAACAACACATCGAAATCTCTGGGATAGTATGAAGGCATTCTTAAGGGGTACATTTACAGCACTGAGTGTATGCACTCAAAAATCAGGAAAGAGCCCAAATAGTCTTATGCTCCAACTCAAACTCCTGCAAAAAGAGGAACAATTGAATCCCAAAGCTAAAAGAAGACAGAAAATAATAAAAATCAGAGCTGCAAGCAATGAAATTGAAAACAAAAAAAAAAATACAAATTATCAACAAAACAGAGTTAGTTCTTTGAAAAAATAAACAGGATTGACAGATCCCTTGCAAACCTCACCAAAAGAAAGAGTGAAGCTAAGCAAATCAAGAAAAAAATCAAAGAAGAAAACGGAGATATCAACACAGACTCAACCAAAATGGAGAAGATTATCAGCACTTATTTTGAAAATTTATACTTTGCCAAGTTTGATAATCTGTAAGATATGGACAGAAACTTGGCCACATACAACATCCCCATATTAACACTGGAGGACACTGAACATCTAAATCAACCTATCTGAGGTAGCAAAATTGAAGCAACAATCAAAGCCTCCCAAAAAATAAAAGCCCAGGATCTGATGGATTCATGGCACAATTCTACCAAATTTTTACAGAAGAATTAACACCAATCCTCTATAAGCTTTTCCATGAAATTGAAAAGGTTGGAACACTTCCACTTTTTTTTTTTTTTAAAGAGATGGCCGGGGGTGGGGTGGAGAGAAAGAGTCAATTTTTTTTGAATTTTTCACATGGCTTTCATTGCTCTGACACTTAGTTGTGTACATGAGTGCTGGGGTTTGAACCCCTGTACTTGCACATGCGGGGCAAGAGCTATAACTGCCGAGCCGAGTAACTGCCGAGCCATAGCTCCAGCCTCCTCCCAAACACTTTTTATGAAGCAAATATAACACTGATACCAAAATCCAGCAAAGACATGTCAAGAAAAGAAAACTACAGACCAATTTCTCTGATTAACATAGATGCAAAAATCCTCAATAAAATTATAGCTAATCAAATCCAAAAGTACATTAAAAAGATAATAAATCATGATCAACTGGGCTCCATTCCAGGAAAACAGAGCTGGTTCAACATATGCAAATCAATAAATGTAATTCACCACTTAAACAGAATTAAAAATAAAAATCATATAATCATCTCAATTGATGCAAAAAAGTCCTTTGATAAAATTCAGCACCCTTTTATGCTCAAAACCCTGGAGAAGATAGGGATCAAGGGAAGATACTTTAACTATGTAAGATCCATTTACGACAGACCTACAGCCAACATTATGCTCAATGGTAAAAGACTGAAAGCATTTCCACTGAATTCAGGAACAAGACAAATTTGTCTACTTTCACCAATTCTTATTCAATATGGTCCTTGAAAACATTGCCAGAGGGGGCTGGAGCAGTGGCTTGGTGGTTATGGTGCTTGCCTGGGATGCAGAAGTACACAGTTTCAAATCCTAGCACCCATATACACAACTAAATGTCAGAGCAATAAAAGCCATATGAATAAGATCAATAAAAATTGATTCTCTGTCTCTCCTCTCCCACTGTACTTTTCTCTTAAAAAAAAAAAAGAGAAAAGAAAAGAAAACGTTGCCAGAGTTATCAGACAAGAGAAGGAAATCAAAGGAATTTGAATAGGAAAAGAGGAAGTCAAGTTGTCTCTATTGGCTGATGACATGATCCTATACCTAGAACACCCAATAAGTTCCCTCAGAAGACTTCTAGAGCTTATAAATGATTTAAGGAAAGTGGCTGGCTATAAGATCAACACTAATAAATCATTAGCTTTCCTATACTCCAGCAACAAATCCACTAAAGAAGAAATCAGGAAATCTGTCCCACTCACCATCTTCTCCAAAAAAAAAAAAAAAAAAATACTTGTGCATAAATCTTACAGAGAATATTAAGGACCTCTACAGTGAAAACTATCGAACTTTAAAAAAAGAAATTGCAGAAGATCTGAGTAGATGGAAAAAACATTCCATTTTCACCGTTAGACAGAATCAATATAATCAAAATGGCCATTCTACCCAAAGCCCTATACAGATTTAATGCAATCCCCATCAAGACACCAATGTCATTCTTCACTGATAAAGAAAAAGCAATTCTCAAATTCAAATGCAATAACAGAAAACCTAAACTAGCCAAAACACAACTCAGCAAGAAAGAGGAAACAGCTGGTATCTCAATTCCTGACCTGAAATTATACTATACGGCTATAGTAGAAAAAACAACATGGTATTGATATCAAAACAGAAATGAAGACCAATAGAATAGAATAGAGCATTCTGAGACAAACCCCCATTTCTTTAACTATCTAATATTTGATAAAGGGGGCAAAAGCATACTGTGGAAGAAAGGGAGCCTGTTCAACAAATGGTGTTGGACAAACTGGACTGCCATATGTGGACAACTGAAATTGGATCCTTACCTTTCACCCTGGACAAAAATTAAATCAAAATGGTTCAAAGATCTTGATATTAAGCCAATAACTTTACAATTGCTTGAAAAAGAAGTAGGATCAACACTACATGAAATAGGGGTTGGCACTGCCTTCCCTAAAACTCCCATGGTGCAAACAGTAAAGTCAAGAATAAATGAATGGGACACAAACTAAAAAGCTTTTGCACAGCTGAAGATTTAGTCAAGAGTGTCAAGAGAGCTCCTACAGAATGGGAGAAAATCTTTGCCTTCTACACCTCAGACACAGGGCTAATATCCAGAATATACAAAGAACTCAAAAAACTAAACACCAAAATCACAAATATACCAATCAATAAATGGGCTAGGGAACTTAAAAGAAACTTCTTAGTGGAGGAAATCTGAAAAGCCCATAAACATATGAGAAAATGCTCTACATCACTAGCAATAAGAGAAATGCAAATGAAAACTTCACTGAGATTCCACCTCACTCCCGTCAGAGTGGCAAAAATGAAGAATATGAACAATGACAGATGCTATAGGGGCTGTGGGAAAAGAGGAACACTCTCACATTGCTGGTGGGACTGCAAACTGGTACAGCCACTCTGGAAAGAACTCTGGAGACTCCTCAAACAATTAGGGCTGGAACCACCTTATGACCCAGCTATCCCACTGCTGGGTATTTTCCCAAAAGAGCTAGAATCAGCATATTATAGAGATACAGCTTCATCAATGTTTTTAGCAATTCAATTTACTATAGCTAAATTATGGAACCAACCCAAATGCCCCTCACTTGACGAGTGGATTCAAAAACTTTGGTGTACATATATATACAATGGAATTCTACTCAGCTATTAAAAAAACAATATGGCATTTGCAGCCAAATGGATGGAGATGGAAAAAATTACACTAAGTAAAAACTCAGAGACTCAAAGGCTGAATGCTTTCTCTCATTTGTGAAAGCTAGAATGCAATCGGAAAAAGTATGATAACCTCAACATGTATAAGTTTTTACACAAATGAGGGAATCTTACCTAAGATGATGGGTGAAGTAAGGAGGAGGTGTGGGAGGGTATAGGAAAGATATCAAGGAGACTGGAGGGAGGGAGTATGGGAGAATCAACTCAGAGGGGAACCTTTGACTTCCATGAGAAGTTCAGTTAACATGGGGGTTTAATAGGCGGAAACATGGATCCATGGGGAACCCAAGGGGAGAAGCCATGAAATGGCTTCAGCCTTGGCTTACTCTACCATTAAACATTTGTTCTTCATTATTTGATAATGATTCCCTCCTAATTGTAAGTCCATATTTAACAAATAGAAAAAGGTATTCCATACAAATAGCAACCCAAAGAGTTTGCTAATATTAGATAAGACTTTTGAATTAAAAAGAAAAAAGGATAGTAATAAAAAGTTCAAAGCAGCAAGATGTAACTTTTAGATACCCAATAACAGAACATGAAAATATATGAAGCAAAACTTGACAGTTTAATTTCCATAGATAGATCTACAATAATAATACCATATCCCTTTCACTAATGACTAAAAACCAGATAGAAAATAGTAATGAAATACAAAACAATAAACCAACTAGATCTAACAAACATACAGAACACTCTACTAAACAATACAGCATGCACATTCATGAAAAGTGTCCATTGGACATTTTCTGGGATACACCATATGTTAGGCCACAAATTAAACCACAATTTATCTTCTATGACCACAATAGAATGAAGTTAAAAATCGAAAACAGAAGAAAACAGTTCATGAATCTGTGGAATTCCCTGTTTCCTCTAAGGTAAAAACAAGGCAGCTATGTGTGCTTGTGCCATTGCTACCCGGTATAATATTAGAAGCTGTACTCAGAGCAATCAGGGAAGAAAAATAAAAGGTATTCATGATGAAAGAAACAAAGTAAAATGTTTGCAGGTGATGAGATCTTATGTGGTGAGAAACCCAAACATTCCACCACAAAAAAACCCTCTTAAAACTAATAAGTGAATTTATCAAAGTAGCAGGTTATAAAATCAACACACAAAAATCAGTTGCATTTCTATACCGTAATAATGAACGATCTAAAAAGGAAATTAGGATAATAATAATAATTCAATTTATGGTAACATCAAAATGAATAAAATGTTTACTAATTAAACAATATAGTGAAGACATAATGAAAACTACAAAATATTTCTGAAAGAAATTAAAGAAATAGAAACA
The DNA here is from genome assembly GCA_004027875.1 of Aplodontia rufa. Taxonomy (NCBI): domain Eukaryota; kingdom Metazoa; phylum Chordata; class Mammalia; order Rodentia; family Aplodontiidae; genus Aplodontia; species Aplodontia rufa. Next base: position 101,915 of record PVKS010002570.1, read on the forward strand.
TCCCATGTTCTTAGTTTGGAAAAAAAGTTAAGGTATCAATATTATTCAAACTATATACCCAATATAATGTTTATCAAAATCCCAATTAAACTTTTTGAAGCAATAAAAACATATCTCAAAATTCATATGGAATCTCAAGGGACTCTGGATCCAATTCAAAATATGCAAAGAACTTGAACAGATATTTCTCCAAAAAACATACAAATAGCCAATAGAATATTAAAAGATTCTAAGCATCACTATTTTGTAAATAAAAATCAAAACTCCAATAAGTTACCACTTCACACCCACTAAGAGTCTATCAAAATAACTGAAAATAAGTGCAGGTAAAGATGCGGAGAAATTGAAATACTTGCGTGCCCTTGGCACGAGAGTAAAATGGTGTACTATTTTTGGAAAGCAGTATGGCTGTTACTTCCCCTCATTCAAAATAGAATTGCTACACTGTCTAGAAATTCCACTTTGGAGTATAAAACACAAAAGAATTGAAAGCAGAACCTTGAAGAGGTATTTATTCATAGTACCACTATTCATACAACTACAATGTAGACACAACCCAAATGTCCATCAGTGGATGAATAAAGGATACTATATGTGTGTATATAAGGTTATTTAATCTTAGAAAGGAATGAAATTCGGATATAAGTTACAACATGAATGAATCTTGAAGACATTATATAATTGAAATAATCCAGTAACAAAAAGACATACTGCATGATTCCACTTAGATAAGATACAGAGTAGACAAAATCAGAGAAAGTAGAATGCGGGTTTCCAAGGGATGGAAGGAAGAGGGTGTGGGGAATTATTAAGTGGCATAGAATTATCTTTCAAGATAAACAGAGCTCTGTATATGGATAATAGTGATGATTGCATAACCTTATAAATATATTTAATATAACTCAACTGCACATTTGAAAGGGTTTAAATGTCAAATCCTATGTTATGTGTATTTACCACAAAAATTGAAGGAGAAAATCTGTATAATCAAATATGGGTTCAAATATTACCTCACTTATTAGCTAAATTTGTCTTAAGTTAATCTTTCAACCTTGATTTTCTCATCCATAAAATAGGGTTAAAATGCCTGAAGTTACCTCTGAGCTAATCATACTAAATATAAATATTTTATATAATGTGCATGATAGTTCCCATATAGAAAGGATTTATGCTTATTGTTGATTTAAAAACCTGAACATTTGGACTTAATCATTGAAAACACATATCTTAAAGATGAAGAGAAAAATCAATATTCATCTACAAAACATCACATCTTGTGACAAATTCACATGAATAGTTTGATTACCTTTTATGCCTGTGGGAATTTTTTTCTTTTTACATATTGAATTTTATTTGCTGATTTTTTTATATTTTTATTAGTTCAACATAGTCTTATATATTACATAGAATTGTTACATAATCATGCATACATGTCTATTGACATAGATAGTAAGTTGAGGTCAATCCTAGACCAGGATCTACCTCCCTTCATCCATTCCCTAAGCTCATGTCTCCTTTGTAATTTCACCATGCTATAGCTTGAACTGAACATATACATGTACAATTGTTCACATTTCTGAGAACCTGTGTGTTGCTAGGCTTCTAATGGGAGTTGAGTATTCTTCATTGTATTAATCACCTCCCTTATCCCTCCCTTCACTGCCTACCTCCCTTCTCCCCCCACCTTCCTAGGTATGGTTCATCCTGCTTTTGTGGGGTTTCAACTATGATAAGTTTATTACATAAACTCAGCTGTCTATCATCCTGTTGTAGGTTTTGCACTAACTTCCATATATCAGAGAAAACATTTGGCCGTTAAGTCTCCGAGTTTGTGATATTTCGCTCAACACAATTTCCCCCATGTCCATCCATTTGGCTGCAAATAGCAGAACAGAACTCAATTGTGTATATATACCACATTTATGAATCCATTCATCCAGTGAGGGGCATCCAGGTTGGTTCCATAGTTTCACTATTATAAACTGAGCTGCTATAGTCGTTGATGTAGCTTTGTCTCTATAGTGTGACAATTCTAATTCTTTTGGGAAAATACCCAGGAGTGGGTTAACTGGGTCATAAGGTAATTCCAATCCTAGTTTGAGGAGTCTCCACACTGCTTTCCAGAGTGGCTGTACCAGTTTGCAGTCCCTGTGGGATTTTTTAAACATAGAATAGGCATTTCTACAAAGTCATGTAGGAATTGCTCTACTGATTTCCCCTTTATTGAATACCAAGTTAATTACTGTAAAATAGACTTGGTTGTGCCATGTTGGTGTTTGTATAGTATTGTGTATTGAGAATGTTTCATAGCTATTAATTATTGTCCTTACAATATCCCTGAGAAGTGGACCACTATAACCTTCTTGGAGTGCTAATTAGAACACTGGTATAGAAAGATCATATAACTTGCTGAAGGACATTCAGTGAAGAAGGCGGTGAGGACAGCAGGGGGACTAGTTTCCTGAAATGGAAAGAACTGCAAAACAAATCCAGATGCCTAGAATCTAATCTCAGTTTTGCCACTCACATTGTAATAGGCGGTGAGGACAGCAGGGGGACTAGTTTCCTGAAATGGAAAGAACTGCAAAACAAATCCAGATGCCTAGAATCTAATCTCAGTTTTGCCACTCACATTGTAATCTGGGCATGTCTCAATATTTTTCTGAGCCTTATTTCCTCATGTAAAATCAGTACTGATGGAGATCTAGATTCTAGGGCTATAACATCCTAATATTTCCTGAATGAAGATATAAATCAATAATTTTATCATTAAAAAGTGAGTCTTGCCATTTAAAAAGTGATTCAATAAGCTACTGGAACATGTTGGGTTCAATTCACCCAGCAGTAATGAAATCTGAAGTTGAGGGGAATGAGGCTAGGGGAACCCTATTGAGCTGTTTAAACTTCAAAAGACAGTTTTGTCCAGGGGCCATGGATATAGACCAAGTCAATCAGGTTGTGCATAGTGGGCTCCTCTGCCTAATATCTATGTGACTTAGGCAATTGATTTGACCCTTTGAAGCTGATTAAATTGTAAACACTGTCACATTTACATGTTCAGATAACCTGCTATAAAAACAATTTGATATCACCTCAGGAAAGTTAATAAACTTCACAGTCAACATCAGCTGAGAGGGTGCCATATACTGGATATGTTTGCTTGGCTGAGGAGGCAAAGACAAGTTAGATACAGTAGTTCTTTCCTTAAAAGAACTTAGTTTATAACTGGGAAACTATATCTAATACAAGGCCAAATGTGATAAGAAGCTTAAGAAAGGTACAACTACAACATGATATTTATTGGGGATATGTAGGTTGAGGTCATAAGGGATTATTCTGACCTATCAAATATCCAACTTGAGATTTGAATCTCAGTTGGAAATGTCTATTTTGTGCACAAATATCCTGTATTCCAGATTATTGTGAGCCTTGAAGCATAAACAGCATTTTAATAGATATAATCTAGGAAGAGGGAATTCTAGTGAAGCATATAAGTGAAGATAAACATTTGAAAATAGGACTGTGTGATCAGTCCTTACAGCTGGATGCATCAAACCCCAATACAATACCTTGCTTTCTTAACACCATCCCTTCTACCCTCTATCTCCACCATCTCTTACAAGCAAGCGTATCTCCAGTATGCATCCAAATGATACTTTATAAATTGTCTTCATTGCTTTTTACAAACCCTTCATAGTTTTCAAGAATAGTCTTCAACTTAAGATGAATATTTCTTAGGACTTCTCTCAAGCTCTCCCTCTCTCTCTAAAGAGATCACTGGAAAATGTACAAAATAAATGTACAAGATAACTTTGCTATAAGCTTCTAGAATGACTCCTTAGAGAATCAAATAAATTCAAGGAAATAAATCATTGATTTTTTAAAATCCTTATTTAGAAGTGCACTTGTGGTAGAGATCAAGTTCTTACATAAAGGTAGAATCTGTAATAAAACTAGGAGTCTTTGACCTGTGAAAACTCCTCTGGATGAACACATCTACCTGGCCTCTGTGGTTCTAGTCAATATCAGCTCTATTTGGGATGTAGTAAAAAGGGCTTTTGTTTAAACACCCAGGATATTTTCCAACCTATTCTCAGACAGTAGCCAGGGACCAGGCAGTCTCAAGATTTCCGATCCTTGCCTCATCCAGGAAGTCCTCTTGCATACATCTGTACCTTCCTTCAACTGCAGAATGATTACCTGCAAATCCAGCATTGTAATGAACAGAGATCATTTGACAATGGGGCTATAAATAGGGTGCCTTAGAACTCAAGGTGCATTCAACCTGCTTCTGTCAGCAAGGAATGAGAAAGGAAACTTTATTATTATAGCAGAAGCAAGTAAACAGATTTTCCTTGCCAGTAATAGCAGCACATAATATATTTAACATGCCTATTGGAACTGGAGCATAAATCACATGGTCAGTTCTGAGCAGCAGATGACTTTCCCTTATTATTAAGGCAAAAGATCACACATGGGCAGCTCATCTTAGAGAAAAGGAAATTAATCATTTGGTCCCCTATATGATCTTTGGATGCTTTCAGTTGGTGGGCAGGATGGATGTAGACATTTTTGGCTAAATGACTGGGCCTAAATTGAATAAATCAAATCAGGGCTACTGAACACAAGGGAGATGTACGAGACTGTTCTAGGTGACCTCACAAGTTCAAGTGGAACAACAGATGGAAGCATTTCATATAAATGAGATCTATCCGAAGAAGAACTAGCCTGCACAGGAGGTACTTCAGCAGAAGTTCATTGGTCACTTGGTTAATGTTAAATTCGCCAACAATGCTAGAAGAGGAATTGAGAGGGATTGGATAAATTTGCCCTTATGAAAGGTGAGTTTTTCAGGCACAGTTGTATATACTTGTAATCCCAGCTCCCAGCCTCGCAGGAGGATGAGGCAGGAGGATTCCAAGTTCAAAGCCAGCTTTAGCAACTTTGTGAGCCCTTAAGCAACATAATGAGACCATGCCTAAAAATAAAACAGTAAATAAAAGGGCTGGGGATGTATCTCAGTGGTTAATCGCAACTGGTACAAAAAGAAAGAGGGCGGGGGAGAAAAAGGGTAAGTTACATGTATTCACTTAAGCCCTTTCATTTTCGTATGCTCCAATAAATTCAGTTCACATGGAAGAGCTCATTCCTATTTCTTTAGGGAAATGTGCCCATTTTTTTCCTGTAGCCCCAAATAGCATTAAATCTCCCTCTCCTATCTGTAAGGCAAAAATCAGGCACTACAACCACTTTAGTCCTTGAGTGCTTGGAATATTTCCATAATTCATTTAGTTGTTTATTTTGAGTGATAACACATTTTAATTAAATTTGCTATTTACATATTTACACATATAAGGAAAATAAAGCATCAAAATAGATTTCCTAACTTAATAAAAGTACAACTAAGCACATCAGGCGGGATGCCCATAGCACCACACCCATTCTAATGTGCCATATGAGGACTTGGAGAAAGGCAGAAGTCTCTCCAGAGATCCCCAACCTCCTCCTCAGGGGTTCACTGTGGTTTGATTCTGACATTCAGTACTTCAAGTCCTTCTTCCTAGTTAGGAAGGTGGCTGGGTACAGTGAGTGGAGGTGGGGTAAAGAACAAATGATGGAAAGATACAGAGCAGGCTGTAAGGAGAAGAGGGGTCCTGGAGGCTGAGTTAAGGTAGTTCACTAGGGAGCTAAGCAGAAGCAAGAAACTTCTATTTGTAATTTGGAAATCTGGTAGTAATAAGGAAAGAAGAGGAAATGTGGAAGGGGAATTAGGAAGGGAGAGCTTAGGAGAGGTGTGGCCTCTGCTTCCATTACACAGAGGGATAAGTTAGAGGAAGTTTGAATTGTAAAGCATGTTTTGAATGCACTGAGGATCTTTATTACATAAAGGAATTTTGTGAAAAACATTATTGGGATTTTAAAGGGTCACCTTTTTGTCTTTTTTTGAATCCATGTTGTGATCACCTGTTGAAGCAGATGGACCATCAATTATATTTGGTTCAGACATTGCAAGTGATAATGCCACACACACAAAGAGGATAGAGGGTTTACTGCTTTCACAGTTGAAGTCTGTGAGAACAGGATCTCTCTTCAAGCTGGTATGAAGTGGCTTAAGGGAGCAAAGAGAGGACACTGTTTTAATTATAGTTAGGAGGTAAAGCTGGGAAGAGAGTTCCTTCATGGAAGGCACATCACAGTTTGAATCAAAAACAGGAGCACCCAGGTTTTCTCATATGCTTGCCCAGAGGTGAGGCACAAGATTGAGGGATGAGGCTTAAAAGCTTCCAGTAGTCAAACATGAAAACATGGAGTCACACTTGTTATAACTCATTATAGTGGACATTTGCCTATTTCACTTTTGGTTAGTTCATATTTGAAACTCTTATTGTGTTTGGAGCATTCATCATTACATTAATCTTATATAAAAAGAAGTAGGGACTTGCCTTCCAGAGTCCAGAAGTCAAAAGACCAAGATACTGGCTCTCTTCCACTGGCTTGAAAGGTAATCGGAACTAAGTCAAGCAAAGATAGAATTCATTCCATGTATGTTCAAGGTGATGGTTAATGTCCAATGTTACAGCAGAAATAAACAGTGAAAATAGGCAGTAGACCCTGACCATTGAGAAAGGAGGTCAATTCTCATGTTTTAAATCCGGAAAAGGTGTAATGACATACCACCTAAGGCATTTGTAGAGATGTATTGGCAAGGAAGGAGGGGGAGGGATAAGAGTGGACAATTGGGAGGGGGGAACTCTTGAGGGGTAAATCTAATATTCAGAATTTTTATATATTTTTTTTGTTAGAAGCATGTTTGATTGTTCAACAAATAAATTTCTTAAGAAAAAAAAGAGAAAACTTAAAAAAAAAAAGAAAGAAAATCAGTAGTAGTGGTTCTGGTGCCCTAACCAAACTTTTCTTATAGTATAATTTTGGCTGTTATCCTGAGAACTTGCTCCCTAGATTTTTGCCTCTTTGTAACTGACTCCCCAGATTTTCTATCTGTCCATGAACCAGATAACATCTCCCCACATATTCTTTTTCTGCTCAAGTTATCCAAAGTCAATTTGTTTTTTGCAATGAAGAATCCTGATAGATGACAAATATATACATATACATGCGAGCACACACACACACACACACACACACACACACACACACACACAGAGCAAGGTTTACACCCTTATAGAGTAAATTTAAGATCAGATGAAAGGAATAAATAGCTTAACCAACTCTTCAACAATTCTCTAATATGTTGTTCTACAATTGGAGTGGCTATATCTAAGTGATATTTTCTAAAAGTATAAAAGTATAAAATTATAGGCCCCTAATTTTCTGTTAGGCAATTACAAAAATCATTTGTATTGAAACCATTGGCCAGTCATAATTGTAGTCAGCAAGAAATCTTTAGAGAATGAGAAACAATGCAAAGGATGCAAAGCACTAGATTAGTGAATATCCTGATAAAGGCACATGTAAACATAATTTATGTCTTAAAGATGAGATTGAGTTTACAGGTAGTATGTTTACCAAGAATGACTAGAACCTTCCCTGAAACACTGCTCTTTAAGTATAATGCTTTACTGTTAGTTTTTATGGAACATAACCCTTAACCTTGAGGCTATAATTACTGCAAAGATGCTTTATGTATTTGTTACTGGATATTGTATTTATTCTCTGTATGTTGTTATAGGAAATTGTATTTGTTAGAATGTGTTTACTTTAGCAAATTGAATTTAGTCATCTAAGTTTTATTGTACGTATCAGTTCTGTGGTGATTTTCTTGTTATAAATGACTTCACTAACTTTAAATTCTAGGTGCACATAAATGCCTTCAGGTTACTCTCTAGTCAAAGTATTATGACCCTTGTCTCAGCTACATTCCTGCATCTTAGATTCAAAAAGCTAAGCTTGGAATGCTAAAAGAATTACTTGTAAATGCAATGAGAAGCTTCTTTCATCCATTGAAGAAAAAAGAATTCATCATCACCAAATAGTAAAAAGTTAGAATTATCCATGCATATGTGTGTGTGTATGTATGTATGTATGTGTGTGTGTGTGTGTGTATATTATTGAGGTAGAATTATCTGAGACTAGTTACTAATATTTCTGAAAACTGGTATTTTTCTGTTATGCTTAAGACCTAAATTCATACTTTGGACTTCAAACTATCAAATGTAAAGTCAACCTTCTTTTCTGGAATGGATAATGAATGTGATCGCATAAGAGGTTGTCTTGAGGAAAAGTTAAATTTTTAAAACTATTCTCTTGCCTGGTAGTGATTGCCAGTTAGAGATAATACCTACTGGGTTTCTCCTTTGAAACTGGGTAGTTGCTCACTATATCTATTTTCTCTTCTTCTTGGACATATACTTAGGCTACATTTCCCAGATTCCACTCTAGGTAGGGATGGTCATGACTGATTTCTACTCAATAGAAGGTGAAAGAAATGTTTTGGGCCTGATCCTAAAAGAATTCCTAAAGCCTATTATGCTCCTTTACATTCCTCTGGCTTGATGCAGATGAACAGTATTCTTGGAAGCCATGTTTCGGAGATGGCGTGGTCTCAAGTTAAAAGATTCTGGGTCCCTGAATTGCCACTCACCAATGATAAAAATCCACTTTGATGTTTATGTAAGTAGAAAATGTCTGGGTTGGCTTATTGGGTAGACTAGCCTCTGTGAAACAGCATATAGGGAGATATAGCCAATGGTTGTGTGCGTAGGAGCATGAACTGAGGATTGTAAGTACAGGGATGTGCAGTATCCAGTCAAAAATTATGTTTTCTGCTTTGTAATTCCTTTCTGTGTCGTTAAATACATAGCTTCAGATATAATACATAGCTTCAGATATAATTTTTAGTAGTAAGGGAGAAAATTATTTCTACTCTTTCAACACTTATAGTAGATAACAGAATGAAATTTCAGGAGAATGGTAGAATTCCAGAGTAAGATACCATCTATGGGAAAACAAAAACAAAATATTTGTGGTAAATGGTAGACTTCCATAGGAAATACTCAAATACATAGAGATGGAAACATAAAAGCTATAGTCACATGACTTGGTCCTTCATTGTTTGCTAATTAAAGGAGGATGGCTTCTGTAGTCTGGAGAATTTTGATCTCTGTGCTATATAGTTGTACATATAATATAAAATAAAATCTCAGGACACAGTAGCCAAGATGACTTAATAAAATTGTCCTATGCATTATTCTGCCATAGAGAAGAATCAGGACAACATAGGAAAAATGATTTAAAGTACAGTGGGAGAACTCTGGATACCAACAAGTAAGTCACAAGCACCCTAAATAGAAGGAAGAGTCAGAAAGGCTACCTCAAGTACAGAACAAAGCAAATAGCAACTGTAAACCCAGTTCCCTGGCAGTATGGTGGGTGAGCACATATACCACATTGATGAGTAAAGGAAACCGGGATCATAGCAACAGTCTGGCAGTTCTAACTGCAGGAAAATTCTATGGTCCTACAATCTTTCAATCCAGTTGGGGAACTGGCTGGTTTAAGTGCTCTGCTCCAAAGAAGGAATTCATGTTAGGCCTATTCTAACCCCTAGAACCAAAGCTGCTACAATAGACACAGCTAGATGTCATCTTTCCATAGGAGCCAACAACTGTTACTACTACCTCCCCTCTCCCGTTAAGCTGCCAGAAGTCTTGAATCAAAGTATATCTCAGCGGGTGGACAACATAGACTTGCAGAAACAGTGACTGCTGTAGCCACAAACCCAACTGCAGTCTGCACTTGTTCCATCAAATTAGGGATGATCTCCTCTGCAGCTCACAACTTTGAGACTGTAGCAATTGGTGATTAGTCTTGGATTCATCCATGTATGTCCATCAAGAGCTGAGAAAGGCCTTAGCTACAACCCATAGCTCCAGGGATGTGGCTACTAGTAGTTCCAATCTTGGCACCATCTGCACTCACCTGGTAGAAACTAGGGAATGTCTCCTAGGGAAAACAGTCAACAAAATGATAGGAGGCGGCATTTTCCTATCAATAATAGCCTTGATTATAAATGAATTAAATTTACCAATCAAAATACGAAGATTGCCTGACTGAAAATAAAAACACCTAAATGTATGCTTTCTACAAGAAACTCAGTTCACAAGTAAAAGCACACAGTCTAAAAGTGTAGGACTGGAAAAAGATCATGAAAATGTAAACCAAATGTGAGAAGGAGGTGCTGTACTCAAAGGAAATTGTAAATCAAAACTAAACAGATTCAAAGAAGGTCATTTTATATTGTTAACAGAATCAATTCAGCAAAACAATATAACACATACATATGTACCAGCAAATGGACCTAATAGACATTTAGACATACACAGAGCATTACATTCAACAGCAACAAAATACTTATTACTCTCATTGGCACATATGAGATAGATCATATGTTGGACTACAAATCAAGACTTAATTTAAATATTTGTAATCAAGCCACATATCTTCTTTCTTATTTTGTATTAGTGCATTATAGTTGTACATAATGATGGGATTTGTTTTCACATAATGATGGGATTTGTTTTCACATAATGATGGGATTTGTTTTCACATATTCATAGATGCACACAATACAGCAATACAATTTGCTCAATAACACCCCCCCCCCAGACACAAATCCCTACCTTCTCATCCCATTTTCCAAGATCCTTTGCTTCTTTCTTGGTCCTGTATTTTTCCTAAAATATCCAACTACAGTGACATAATTTTTATACCTATGAAGAACATTTTTTTATACACATGACTATAGTATATACAGGGACATATCTATAAGTGCTTGGAGTGTACCTTGCTTTAACTCAGTTTCAACATTTTCCCTTCTCCTCCCTTCCTATCACCCCTTGTTATTTTTAGATATATTTGATAATAGGATTAAATATTTACATTTTGTAAAGGCACGCAGTATAGCTTATTCAAATATCTTATCTAGTATCTTGCAGCTGTATCTCATTAATATTGAAATATTGCATTTTTCTTACAATTCACTTTTCACTATTTTTTTCTTTTTAATTGTTATTAAGGAGTTGTCAAAGAATCTTAAAAATGTACGAAGTTAAAATATGACAAGTATTTGGTCTTAAATCATAGTTTCCCCCACAATGCCCACTCACTCCCCATTCTCTTGATTCTTCTATATTACACCCCATAAGAGTTATAAATGTGTATACTCCCCACATATATATGTTTATAAATTTTCCAGAATTAAATTATGGTGTAAGTATCATTTGAATTCTCAGGGGGTTGATACATATGCTACATTACGGATTGTCTCTCTGGATTCCTCCCTATCCTCCCTACCTCTTCCACCACCCCCCCACCTCTCCCTTCCTCCCTCCCCAACCCACATGTCTATGGTTCCCCTGGATTACGTGTTGGTATAATACATGAGTTTAACTACTTGGCCCCAGGCCTGGGTTTAGTTCCATCTTCCAAAAGTAAAGGAAAACATTCTGCCCTTCACTCTGTGGGTTTAAGCCATGTATCTTCTAAGACCAAAATGGAGTAAAACTACAAATCAACAAGAATGAAAACTGTACAAATGCATGGAAATTAAATAACATGAGTAGTTAAGATTTTAGAAAATAAAAACATTCTTAAAACAAATAAAATGACAACATATTAAATCTGTGGGATATACCAGGAGCAGTACTGAGAGAGAAGCTTATAGCAGTGTGTGACTTGAACAACCCTACAGTGAATCACAAGTACTTAGAAAAGAACAAACCAAACCCCCAAAAAAGTATAAAGAAGTATCAGAGCATAAATAAATAAAATTGAACTTAAAAAGGTACAAAAGATCAATGAAACAAAGACTGTGAGGTAGACTAATCAAGACAAAAACAAACCCATGTGACTGGAGCGGTGGCTCTGCGGTTATGGGGCTTGCTAGGCTGCGCACATACACAATGTATACAACTAAATGTCAGAGCCAAGAAAACCATGTGAAAAACTCGATAAAAATTGATTCTCTCTCTCTCCCTCTCTCTCTTTCTCACTGTCCTTCTCTTTTTTGTTTTATAAAAAACAAGGCCAAATAATTAAAATCAGATGGAAAAACAAGCATATCTAAAACCACAGAAACACAAACAATAAGAAACTACTATGAACAAATAATGCTAACAAATTAGAAATTCTAGAAGAAATGGACAAACTCCTGAACACATGCAACATTCCAAAACTGAATTAAGAAGAAACAGAAAAGGGCTAGGCCAGTGACTCAGTGGTTAAAGCACTTGCCTGACATGCGTGAGGACCAGGTTTAAACTCTAGCACCACATATACAGCTAAGTGTTGGAGAAACAAAGGCCAGATAAAAAATAATTAGGATTCTCCCTCCTCCCCACTCCCTTTATCTTTAAAAAAAAAAATTGGAAGAAGCAGAAAGCCTAAAACAGACCAATTAGTAATGAAATTGAAGCAGTAATTAAGTCTCCAATCCAAAAATATTCCAGGACATATGCCTTTACTGATAAAGTCTATCAACCATTTAAATAGCTGATTCTTTTTGAACCATTTTAAAAATTGAAATGGAAGCAACTCTCCTAAACTCTGAGACCAAAACCTGATAAGGAGACACACACACAAGAAAGAAAACTGTATACTCATATCTCTGATAAACTGATTCTCAATAAAATACTCTCAAACCAAATTCAAGAGCACATCAAAAATATCATAGACCATTATAGAGGGGGACATATCCCACGAACAGAACTGTTCAATATATGCAAATCAATAAACATGATACAATGCATCAACAAAAAGAAGGAAATATCATTCTGAAGAATGCAGAAATAGGTTTTGGTAAGATTCAACAGCCCTTCATGATAAAACTCTTAAATAAATATATATATATATATATATATATATATATATATATATATATATATATATGGAGCATATCTTAAAATACTAAAGGATATATATGAAAATCCCACAGCTAATATTACACTAATGGGGAAAAGATGAAAGCTTCCTCTAAAATTGGGACCAAGACAAGGATGTATACTTTCAACACTCTAATAGAGCACTGGAAATTTTAGTAAGAGCAATTAAGCAGAGAAAGAAATAAAGGGCATCCAAACTGGTAAAGAAAAAGTTAAATTATTCACACTGTGGATGACATTTTACAGAAAGAAAATCCTATGTGCTCCGTCAAAAAGCTATAAGAATTGATAAATGAATTTAGTAAAGTTGTAGAATAAAAATTCAACATAAAAAGTAAAATATTTTATAATGAGCTATCTTAAAAAGAAATTTAGAAAGCAATTGTGTTTGCAATAGATACCAAATATAAACTATTTAGCAATACATTTAACCAAGGAAATGAAAGATCTCTACAGTGAAAATTTTAACAGAATGCTAGCCAGCTTTTCATTTCTGAGGCCAAAATACCTGACAAGAACAACTTAGAGAAAAAAAGATTTATTTTGGATGATAGTTTCAAAGGTTTGAGTCCTTGGTCACCTGGCTCCATTTCTTTGGGCCCAAGGTAGTGTTGGGCACTACCTTGCCCAAGGTAGGGCAAAGCATCATGGCAGAATGGCATTGATAGAGGAAAGAGAAATTACTCAGAGCATGGCCACTGGGAAGCATGGAGAGAGCGAGATCAGAGACACATTCCAGGGACAAGATAAATCTTTCCAGGGCATGTTCCCAGTAACCTACATCTTCCTCCAAATAGGTCCCACCTCCCAGTAGTCTTGGGAGACTCTCGTAGACAAGGAAAAGCTAACAGTCTGTTACAGTTTTCACTGCAGAGATCTTTCACTTCCTAGGTTACATTTATTGTTAAATATCTTCTCTAGCTAGTGTAAATGGGATTGCTTTCTCAATTTTTTTTTTCAGAAAGTTTATTGTTGATGTATAGCATTTTACTTTTTATGTTGAATTTGTTCTCTACAACTTTATTGAATTCATTTATCAATTCATCAAGTAGGTTAATACACTGATCAAAAAGATTAATCCATTGATAAGGCCAGAGCCCTCATGATCCAATAATAAGCAGAAAGCCCTATGAACCTTGCTGAACTGGGGACCAACTTTTCTACACATGAATTTTGGGGGGACATTAAGTCAAGCCATAAAATAAAATTTGAGGCATAGAAAACATATCCAATAAAATAGTAGAAAACTTTTCTAATCTTTGAGAAGACATAGGTATCTGTGTACAGAAGGCTTATAGAACCCCAAATAGAAATGACCAGAAAAAATTCTCACCATGACATGTTATAGTCAAACTATCAAAAGTACAGGACAAAGAAAGAATTGTAAAATCTTTTAAG